>ML393650.1:30770-59482 GCA_005239525.1 Nicotiana knightiana
ATTATAGCCTATGTTAGTTTAGAAAAGCATGCCTAGTTGACTTGAATTGCCTATTTGCTTAAGTTGCTTTAACTGTACTACGTGAAGCATGTTAGGCTAGAACTTCTTGTTGCCTTGTATTTTTGCACTCTATTTCTGAATGTCTTCTTGTTGTGGCTGCATATTTACTTTGGGATTACGGGACGGTATCCCGGAAGATCCCCTGCATATTTACTTTGGGACTACGGGACGGTATCCCGGGAGATCCCCTTGCATATTTACTTTGGGACTATGGGACGGTATCCTAAGAGATCCCCTTGCATATTTACTTTGGGACTACGGGACGGTATCCCGGGAGATCCCCTTGCATATTTACTTTGGGACTATGGGACGGTATCCTAAGAGATCCCCTTGCATATTTACTTTGGGACTACGGGACGGTATCCCGGGAGATCCTTCGGATATACATATGATGGACTACGGAACGGTATCCCGGGAGATCCTTCGGATATACATATGATGGACTACGGGACGGTATCCCGGGAGATCCTTCGGATATACATATGATGGACTGCGGGACGGTATCCCGG
Organism: Nicotiana knightiana; assembly: GCA_005239525.1. Classification (NCBI taxonomy): domain Eukaryota; kingdom Viridiplantae; phylum Streptophyta; class Magnoliopsida; order Solanales; family Solanaceae; genus Nicotiana; species Nicotiana knightiana. The sequence goes on from ML393650.1 coordinate 31,340, forward strand.
GAGATCCACTAGACAGTTGAGTAAAGGATTACAGGACGGTATCCTGGGAGATCCTCATTGTTACCTTTGTTATCGAGCTGTTCATATTCTGTGTTTACTCTGTTCTTGTGTTTGTCATTTCCTTGTTGACGTGTCTTATTTCACGGCTGTATTCATTATTTCTGTCTGTTTTCATACCGTAAATTCCTATTATATTGTTTAACCTCAATAGGGCCCTGACCTTCCTCGTCACTACCCGACCGAGGTTAGGCTTGTCACTTACTGAGTACCGCTGTGGTGTACTCATGCCCTTTCCTGCGCATGTTTTTCATGTGCAGATCCAGGTACCTCCACTCAGGCGCACTATCCCCAAGGTTGAGAGATCCAGCAGAGACTTCGAGGTACATCTGTCGCATCCGCAGACCCGGAGTGTCTATTTTATTCCAGCTTTTGTGAAAAGTTTATCTTTCCCTACAATTGTATAGCCATTCTGGAGTTAGAGCAGTGTATTAGACTCCGTTAGCCTGTGTTTCCCATGAGTTTCTGGGTTTTGGGGTGACGTTGTAGACTTCCGTATTATTTTGGGTTGTATATGCCAAGTGGAATTTATATACAGTCTTCCTTTTAGATTGTTCAGCTTTCTTTTACTTAATTATTTTGCAAGTTATGTTGATATTCCGCATTGCTAGGCTTTCCTAGTTATAGGGACTAGGTTCCATCACGACATGTTCACGGAGGGAGAAATGGGGTCGTGACAATAACTCAAGCATAACTGAGGTGCGATATATATGTATATATATGTATGTATATATACATATATACATACTCTGAATCTCAAGTGCTATCCTGCTCACATAACATCATCAATACGCTGAACTTCAATACATAAGAATTTGTCAAGCCGTTGCATAACTCACACGGCACAATCATAATATTACCTAAAATGAACGATGATGGAACAACATCCGATGTTCTAATATCCCTCTCAGAGAAGCGCCATACAAAAACAAACACCTATGACTCACATGGATCCCATAATCATATTTAAATCCATTCACAACCTTCAAGCCGATTCTGCTCGCACCGAGCTAGGCTAGTAGCCTTACCTGGGTCCATAATAACCCACTTCTTCTCATAAAACGCAAGAACAACCATCATAGCCGGAGCCAAACCTCTAGATCCGCAACCAAATGAACCGAGCACCCTCCAGGCGTAAACTCTCAAATAAACAATATTATACTTCTTTATACTTGGTCTGAATCTTCAATCAATTAAGTGAATACATGTCACACTCATACGATCTTCGCGTGGAATACACTTCCACGACCTCATGCACTAGATAACAAGTCTGCACCTCTATACCACCGGCCACACAAATGCTGTAAAGCCTACCAAGAAATCTACAACCAGAACGCAAAGCCTCTTACACAACCACCGATCTCAGGTGATGCTGGAGACAATACCAGCTTACTCTAAACATCCAAATCCCTTTCCTTTCTCATCCAAGCTCATGACATCCTTGTCAACACTGAATCGCAACCTTGATCCTTACCTCAAATTCCATACTGCTCACTGCACCTAACATGCCAATATGAAATAGCACAAGAATTCCATCATAACTCCTGAACCACTATTAGAGCGAAAACTTTATCACATAGAAACCTTTTACTTAACTTAATTTAAGAGAAAGATAATGACACACGAGTGAATTCTCATAATCACAAAACATGCAAATCCTTATGTAATAGTCTATGCCACCATAATCCTTCTAGGATACGCCTACCCATGACAAGCCATTTCCTTCATGGCTGACTATCTAACTTTTCCAAATTTCCATTACTCGCATTATTCTCAAACTCCACCTCTGCAGGACATAACTGATTCACCCGAATAGCTGAAGCTGAAACTGATAAGACACTTAGCCTCGCAATCAAATTATCGACAACATACTCCCCCTACTTTGCTCAAGCCATAGATCAAGATGAACAATAACTCACAATGGCCATACGCTAAAACCGCCACAATACCGCAGTGAGATTCAATCAAACCTTCCATAAGCTCATATAACATGACCCATCATATACCTTAATCCAATTCGCACTCACCTTAGGAATGATTATAAATCCAAATCAATACATAGCGACTCAATTCGCACTCACTTCGAGTGATTCCAATCCACGAGACTACTTTGTCTCCAAGCCCATGAACCGTTTCATGCTCTCTTTGTACGCATATTTACATCTTCGCCCGGTAATACCCATTCTGATAACCCTTCTACGAATCCAAAGTCATTTTCTCCTTTTTCCTCCAAATGCTACTCTGCACACCGAAGATAACATAGAACGCTCCAACCATATTCTCTTTCTCAAAATTTCGCTACAAAAGCTCGATTCTTAACCATACTGTGGGCTTGAAATCCTTAGACACCATATTCTGACCTTCGAATTTACTAGGAATGTTGTTGAGAGTCTCCCACTCTGGCTTCGTCCCGAATATAATCAACTCCACGGCTTCGCTGGCAACTGAACACCAATCTTGAATAAGCACTCGACTGAATCACTTCCCTTGCAAATTACCTCAATACTAAGCATAAATCATGAATCTTTCCAAATCCTAAACCTGATTCAATAAGGCCAATCTTTGCACATATTTATCAAATCCTATGCTCAATTACTACTCATGTCTTCTTCCCTTAGCTGTAATAACCAACAAATATGCCGATAACCAGAATATTTCGCCAGTGGATAACCATGCAACCCAATAGTAGGTGGTGGAACTCTCACACTTAGCCTGAAGCCTTTATTACACAAATCTGGAACTCACCAAGAATCTTCCTTCATTGTTGACATGATCCTGCATAATCAACTCACCAAATTCCTTGAAATCCTTCTGTTAGCATTTCACAAGAACTCTGAGTCATTAACCACATTCTCATATCCGACCTCTTGCTGAATAGTCAGTAAAATACCTAGAAAAAAGTCTGCCAACCATGCAACCACTGACCTGCTCACAAAAGATAACCCACCTGCGAAAATTACCAACTGACACCTTCCAACGACGTTGTCCTGCACCATCTCTACAACATCAATACCCCATCCTACTCCAGTTCTCATTTACCAAATTTACCAGTCTGTCCGCTCCTCATGGACATCTACTAAATGTGCGACAATATCTTCTAATTAACAGCTATGCTGCATCCTTCTTCATATCGAACAACTCCTCTCTGTTAAATCCAATCATCCGTCGAAATAGCCAATATTTCAATTCAGGCACGTGGACCCAATCGTCATCCACTAAAATTCACAAATCGCTCCAAACTTCTCCTCAAGATGTGCAGCTATCTTACCACAGAACTCATATGCCACGCTGCCACTCTCCCACTTTGGTCAAATTCACTCCTTTAAGCGACAGCTCGACTTCCGCTTCTTGCACATGGCCTTCTAGAAATTTAAAAATTGCCCGATACTTCCCACGTGTCTTTCCTCATCGTATGCTGCCCAGTTGTTGCCTCCAATAAATATCATTCTCTGTAGCACTTAAACCAGCATATCACCAAAGCCTCAAAACTCTCCGAAGATCATCTTCCTCGAGCCGACTACATTAGAAATACTTATTCAATCCTGAACCACCGCACACCACGATCTCTGATAGTCGCTTCTTCACTACTACTTCACATTACCCTGACCTAATGAAACCGAATAAACCATAGCACCGACGAACTTAACACATCCTATTCGATCAAAGACGATGATGCCACATCACAGATGAAGATTCCACCTCACTTGGAAACATCAAGTCTTGTTACTCTATCAACCAAAACTTGAACATTTATAGTCCAATTGCCTTTCCTCTGCCGGAAATAAAATACTGAAATCTCGGAATCACGCTACAAGTAGAACTCCTATCAAGTCATTCATTTACCCGACATGTTAACAAGCATCCTATCATCATATCAATACCGTGTGATAACCAATCATAAGCATCATAACAACCTGAGCATAGCCTCAAAGCTCTCAGAAACACAACTGCTGAGCTGAAACAACATAATATCCTCCCGCAGAGCAACGACACTAGCCCCAACCAATTACTCATGGAAAGACATCACGCACCATATATGTAGCACCATTACAATTCCTCAAATTCCCGATTCATAGCAAGCGCTTCGCGACGCGTAAGATTGAGTAAGAAGAAACTTAGGCATAAGTCTCAAAGGGATCAAATCGCACGTTAAGGAATTAAAAAGTGAAGTACTCCTAATAACCTTGTAGTCTCTCGAAGATAAGTACAGACGTCTCCGTACCGATAACTCAAGACTCTACTAGACTTGCTCATGACTCGTGAGACCTAAGGGAACCTAGGCTCTGATACCACGTTCTCACGACCCAAATTTGCATCAAGGTCGTGATGGCGCCGGACACCACAATCAGGCAAGCCAACACTCATTAGTTAATTAAGTTCCTATTTTATCATTTTGAAATCTTTACTTTTCATTTCATTATATGAAAATCGATAAAAAATTTCTGAGTAAATAACAAGGTTTTAACACTTCAATTAACAAGTACATCCCACAACCCGGTGTCACAAGTTCATGAGAAATTTCTATGAAAAACAAATTGAAGTACAATAACCATTCAGAATACAAACGGGATGGTAAAGAAAGTACAACTCAATACGCTGAAGGAGACTCTGCTAGCTGTGGGTCGTCTCGAGAGGTGAAGCTCACCCAAGTCCCCATATCAACCATGCCACGACGCCAATCGGGGCCACTAGATATACATGTACTTGTACAACAAAATGCACAGCAAGTGTAGCATGAGTACGAAAACAACGTGTACCCAGTAAGTATCCCGCCTAACTTTGAAGAGGTAGTGACGAGAAGTCGACTTTGACACTTACTAGAGGTCAAATTAATATAATCAAGTGTGATGTCAAACATGGATGTTACTATCAAATAACATATAACAGCAAGAAAGGAAAACTTCTTCCATAAATTATAAATCCCAGTTTCCATCATCTCAGTTAACCACTTATATCTTAAGACAATTAAATAGTTCAAATCACAGATGGTATCCAGTAAATATCATGCGTAGGAAATGTCGAGGGTCGAATGGCCCGAACCAACATAAATGTAAATTGTGCACTGTCGAAGGGTCGAATGGTGCGAACCATATATGCATTTATTAACTTGTTGCTTGGTGTACTCACGTTACCCCCTGCACCTTGTGTGCAGACCCAGGTACACCGGGACCTGGTAGTGGATATTGAACAACTATCAGAGTTTTCATTAGGGTCTTCGAGGTAGCAGCTGGCGATCGCGACCTCGTCTTCTCTTCCTTATTCCACCTGTTGCACTTATTTTGAGACTATAGTCTATTTCTTCATTCCTTAATTTTTTATATATAGCAGCTCATGACTGAGTGACACCGGATCCAGGGTTGGAGGTTTTAAATTTAGTTTTTCAAATATTGTTTTAAAACTTCAGATTTAAAACTTCAGATTCTTAGTATTATCAATAAATTTATTTAAAATTGTATTTTTACTGGAAATTGAATTTAGCTTAGTTAAAAAAAGACGACTTGCCTGGTTCCACGATAGGCGCCCTCACGGCTCCGAAATTGGGTTGTGACTAGATGGTATCAGAGCACTAGGTTAAATAGGACTTACCAGTCATGAGCAGGTTTAGTAGAGTCTTGCGGATCGGTACGGAGACGTCTGTACTTATCTTCGAGAGGCTGCAAAACCTTTAGGAAAAATCTCACATTCTCAAACTCTTGTTGTGAGAATCCATTGATTCAACCTGAACCGTAATTCTTTAAACTCCTTTCATGTATTCAAATGCACACGTGAGCGCTCGGTATCAATCGTGCACCGATGGCTTGTGACGTCCATGAATGGGATGTGATTTTAGCATGGTTGGGGCCAGTCTGGAGAACTTGAGGTCGGATTTTGTCTGTGGCTTGAGTGCCGAGATTTCGTTTGTGTGAGCACATGTATTGGGGACTTATATGTTCGTTGGTGTCCTTATTGACGAGACTTGGTGACTAGATGACCATGTGGTGAGTGTGATTTGAGAGTGATATGTGTTTATATTGCTTGATTGTGACAAAAAGGGAGTGGATGGATATGTAGCGAGGACGGTGAGTGTTTGACTTCTGTCTGGAGTTGGCATATAGCCTCGAGTCGTGAGTGTATGGGAAGACCTCTTATATTGTTTTGTAGCAAGTTCCCTTTTACCAGTAATTGATATATGTTGCATTGAGTTTAGATCACTTGTGGGAGTTGGCATGACTATTGAAATGGTGAATGCAAGGTTGGAGATGATTTGGTATGTTTAATGGTTTGAGTTATGTATGAGCTTATGAAGGATTTAGTAGAATCCCACTGCGGTATTGTGGCAGTGAAGCGTATGGGCATTGTGGGTGATTGTTGTTTTGATTTTTGGCTTTGAGCCAAGTGGGATAATGATTAGTTGGTTGCCCGATTATGTGCTGTATTGGTTTTAGTTTGGGGATATTTGGGAGAGTAGTCAGCGGCTTATGAGCTTTAGACGGTATGGTCTTATGCTTGGGTCTCGTGTGGTGAATCTAGGTTGAGAATTGCAGTATTATGACAAGGAGAATTATCAATTCGAGGGTAAGTCAGAAGGAACTAGGATAAATAGGACAACTTTATAGCGGCATGGTAAGGGATATGATTAGTTCTTTGGGTGCTTATGAGGAAATGAGTTTCTACATGTGTTCCTAGCAATGCTCTTGGGTGTTGGTGACCTGCGTAGCGTGGTTGAGTTAGGAGGATTCAGTTCTGACGGCTTGGTGTTGTGCAAATGGGATTCGAATGGTTCCTGATGGTTTCTACCATGGTTAGAGATGTGTATTTTCTACTAGCATGAGGAGCATGAGAGGTACAGTAATTTTGCTTCTACATGGGATCAAATGTAAGTTCTTGGCTAGTTGAGTACGTAGTTTCTTGTGGCTCGGAAGGGGTTATGAAGTTTCCATATTTATCACAGGATGGCATGGTGTATGCGGTACGTTGGGTAGAGTCGAGATCTGTATGTGTGAATTCACGGTTCAGTTCTGGAGGAAGGTCAAAATTCTTAGGTGGCATTGGTAGTTTCAAATGACTAAGTAAATAATATCTACTGGTGGCTTGAAGTATTTCATGTGGACTAGCATTTCGTTAGGATCACTTAGTGTAGCGGAGTTATATAGGGGTATGACCTTTGGCATTGGATTCGTGTGTTTTGATTTTTACGATATGTGCCAGGCTTTTAGCATGATGTTGTGAGGGTAATTGTTAATGGCAGGATAGTCCTCTCGTATGAGTCTTTTATATAACTTGATTACGTTGGGATGTTGTTGTGAGTGCACGAGTTGCACAGGTTATGGCTTCGAATTGTATTGATGTGTCATGTTAGAAGAGGTCATTGGACCTAGAATGAATATTGTCAGAATTGTCTATAGCATAGTTGGAAGGATAAATATTGGGAGTTGGCTTAGAAATTTGCTATAATTCCTGTTTGGGAAGGGGAAGCTTCATGTCTGACTGATCAGACGAATGGTTGTTAGTTTCTACGTGTTTGTGTCATCATCGGTAGTACATGAAAGTCTAAGAGCGAGGCATTTGTTGATAAGAGATTATGTACCGGTATTGGGTTGCTCTGAGCAGCTATTGTGATTAGGAAGTATCGCCACGAGTTCTTGATTCATGTAGTGTATCATGGTATTTCATCTTGGGTTACGGATATGACTTGTTACAGTATGCCCAGACTTATTCAGTTTATAGTTGTGGGATTTTGATCTTGTAAATTGATTCAGAAGTGGAAATGTAGTTCTAAGGTTTATGGGTCAAGATTGGATTTCGAAATTTCAACTGTGTTGTGCTATTAGACCCATATGGGGTAGAGTAATGTGGGATCACCTTTGAATATGTGCATGGTAGGTTACACAGCAATTTTGGTGGTGTTTGGAACAACTCTAGACACGTTCGAGGACGAAAATATGTTTAAGTGGGGGAGAACGTAACGACTCGATCGGTCGTTACGTAGAACTTGCATTAAAAATTACTGTTATTGACTTGTCATAGGTTGGTTATACTGTTATTGATGTGTTAGAGTTGGTAGGCTTGAAATCGGAATGGTTGTAGTGAGAGTTTAGTCGCTTAGTCTTAAAAATAGCCTCAAAATGGGAAAAGTCGACTGAGAGTTGACTTATTGGTAAACGACCTCGTAATGCGGATTTTATGGCTCGGATAGCTTCGTTAGGTGATTTGGGACTTAGGAGCGTGTTCGGAATATTTTTGTGAGGACCGGTATAGAATTAGGCTTGAATTTGCGAAAGTTAGTTTTTGGCAATTTCTGGTCGGCAGTAGAAATTAGGGTATTGGGGTCGAAATGGAATTCTGACAGTTGGAACAGGTTTGTAATGTCATTTTGGATATGTCTGCGAAATTTCAGGTCAATCGGAGTTGTTTTGGAAGTTTCGGCATTGTTGGTGGATTTTAGAAATTTCAAAGTTCTTAGGCTTGAATCCGGCGTGATTTTGGTGTTTTGATGTTATTTTTAGTGCTTCGAGAGTGAAAATAAGTTTGAATAATCAATTATGATGTGTTGGTAACTTTGGTTGGGTCCCGAGGGGCTCGGGATTGAATTCGGGTGGTTGACGGGCATTTTCAGGCCTTAGAGAATTGCTGGTTTTCTGGTTTTTGTGCAGCAGGAAATCCTTCACTGCGATCGCGTGAGGAGAGATGCTATTCCGTAGTTCAAATTGAGAGGGGCAGAATTTTTCTCTCTGCGATCGCATAAGTGTTTTTGCGATCACAGAGGTTGAGCAGGTTGAGCAGTGCGATCGTGTGGAGCATGTTGCGGTCGCGTAGTTTAAATGTGCGGGCGCGTGAATGGGGCAGTTGGTCATCGGGATCGCGTGAATAGGGGTGCGATCGCAGTGGGCTGGAAATCGGAGCTCCGCGATCGCGTGGCTAAGTTTGCGATCGCAGAGAATATTTTTGGGCAGCTGAGAAATTGTGCTTCGCGGTCACGATGCGGGTCCCGCGATCGTGATGAATAAAGAACTGGGCAGTATTTAAACAAACCCTCTGCGACCATTGGACCTTTTAACACCATTTTGAACGGGAAAAGAGCTTGGACGCGATTTTGAAGAGGGGAAATCAGTGTTCTTCGTTGATGTAAGTACTTTGGACACTAAAAATCGATTATAAGTGATTAAGGAACATAATATCAGTGTTTAATTCATGAAAATCAGTAGAAAAAGGTGGAGTTAGGGCTTTAGATTTTGAGACCTTTAAGGGTAGATTTGAGGGGTCAAATGAACTCCGATTTTAGTGTTCTTTATATGTACGGACTCGTGAGATGATGAAGAACAGTTTTGTATAAAAATTTCTTAGTTTTAGGACGCAGGCCCGGGGGTCGGGTTTTGAACAATTTCGGGTCTTTGAGCTAAATTTGATATTTTTGATTGGAATTTATTCCTTAAGCATAAATTGATGATAAAATCTGAACTTGGTAGATTCGGAGCACTCAGAGGCCGAATTTAGAGGCAAAGGCACTGCGGAATAGTATTTTAGCCGGTTTTGAGGTAAGTAACATTTCCAAACTTGGTTCTGAGGGTTCGATACCCTGAGCTAAATTATTTATGACTATTGTTGAGGTTGACGCACATGCCAAGTGACGGGCGTGCGGGAGTGCACCGAGTAATTGTGGCCTGGCTTATCCCATGGCACCACTTAGTGATTATTCCATGATTATATATGTGCTTCTATTAATGTGGTAATTGTGAACATGTTAAGTATAAATGCTAGGCTTCACGCCGATAATGCTGAGACCCGAGTGGTCGTATATTACTGTCTCATTTTATGATTAATTGATTTCATATACTCAGTCATGCTATAGCATATAACTTCATATCTCAGTCTCAGTATTGTTAATTATATGCATACTTATCATTGTTTCAGGCTGATGGATGCATCTGTGATCCATGTGAGTGATACTGAAGAGTAATGACTGAGTGAGGCTGAGAGCCTGTTATTGAGACAGTTATGAGATTGGACTGTACACCGCAACGATATTAAATCATGCCTTCGTTGTCTTGATATGGCGCTTAGGCCACTAGGGCCCCACCGGGGTCTTTACAGCCCCAGTGAGCGCATTGATGATGAGGGATGGATCTTCCCTGGGCATGGATCTTGTCCGAAGATGATGTTATGTGAGGGATGGATCTTCCCTGGGCATGGATCTTGTCCGAAGCTGATGTTATGTGAGGGATGGATCTTCCCTGGACATGGATATTGTCCGAGTGTTGCATTCCGGAGATGGATCTTCTCCGTGGGGGCTGGACTGGCCTTTTTCCTCAGTACGGAGTGACTACGGTCATCGGTGTTTATGCATATTCCGGGATGGAACTTCCCTGGGCCTGAGAGCCATATATAGTACTGAGTGGACTTCTGTGGGAGAGTTGTGAGCACTATGTGCATTTTCACACTTTGACATGTTGGCATGTAGAACATATGGAGGTATATCTAGTATATTCTGTTGTTATTTTCTGATAAACTGTGAACATGCCTAAATTTTGTAAGTTGATGATTTAATTATTGAGGTTTAGCCCGTCACCACCTCTCAGCCCATAGTTTGGGTTCTTTACTTCTGAGTTGGTGTACTCTCGTTACCCCCGGCACCTTGTGTGCAGACCTAGGTATACCGGGACTCGGTAGTGGATATTGAGCAGGTGTCAGAGTTTTCATTGGGGTTGTCGAGGTAGCAGCTGACGATCGCGACCTCGTCTTCTCTTCCATATTCCATCTATTGCACTTATTTTTAGACTATGTTGTCTATTTCTTCATTCCTTATTTTTTTTTATATATAGCAGCTCATGACTGAGTGACACCGGATCCGGGGTTGGAGATTTTAAATTTAGTTTTTCAAATATTGTTTTAAAACTTCAGATTCTTAGTATTATCAATAAATTCGTTTAAAATTGTATTTTTACTGGAAATTGAATTTAGCTTAGTTAAAAAAGGGCGGCTTGGCTGGTACCACGACAGACGCCATCACGACTCCGAAATTGGGTCGTGACAGATAGCTATATTACGAACCCAACTAATCAAGCTTGCCCTAGAATTTACAACTCATAAGATAACCACCTAGGTGGAAGTCACGACCCTAGTCCCTTTAAACACTTGAAAAACCCAAAACAAAAATATTGTCCTTAGCTTTATTAGTTCCAATCATTAGATTAAAAATAGAAGTAGAATATAAACCAAATTTGTGGAAGTGAAATTAGAGCTAAAACTCGCATCTCACTTAGATATAAACCTAATTCCAATTATTAACTCCATGTGGATTCAATCCCGACCTTAGTTGGGTTATTATTGCATCGACCTCCTCGCTACTAAATAGTAGTGTGGGTTTGGACCCAATTAGTATGACCATTAAAGTTTTTTTGCTAACACTTATGTTAGTATATTATATTTCGTATACAAAAATATCTTCTAATTATGTAGGTTATTGCTGGCCTAATGACCGCTTCTACCGAACTCACCAAGAATCTTCCTTCATTGTTGACATGATCCTGCATAACCAACTCACCAAATTCCTTGAAATCCTTCTGTTAGTATTTCACAAGCACTCTGAGTCATTAACCACATTCTCATATCCGACCTCTTGCTGAATAGTCAGTAAAATCCCTCGCAAAAACTCTGCCAACCATGCAACCACTGACCTGCTCACAAAAGATAACCCACCTGCGAAATTACCAACTGACACCTTCCAATGACGTTGTACTACACCATCTCTACGACATCAATACCCCATCCTACTCCCGTTCTCATTTACCAACTTTACCAGTACGTCTGCTCCTCATGGACATATACTAAATGTGCGACAATATCTTCTAATTCACAGCTATGTTGCATCCTTCTTCATATTGAACAACTCATCTCTGTTAAATCCAATCTTCCACCGAAATAGCCAATATTTCAATTCAGGACCATGGACCCAATCACCGTCCACTAAAATTCACAAATCGCTCCAAACTTCTCCTCAAGATGTGCAGTTATCTTACCACAGAACTCATATACCACGCTGCCACTCTCCCACTTTGGTCAAACTCACTCCTTTAAGCGACAGCTCGACTTTTGCTTCTTTCACATGGCCTTCTAGAAATTTTACAATTGCCAGATACTTCCCACATGTCTTTCCTCATCGTATGCTGCCCAGTTGTTGCCTCCAATAAATATCATTCTCTGTAGCACTTAAACCAGCAGATCGCCACAACTTCAAAACTCTCCGAAGATCATCTTCCTCGAGCTGCCTACATTAGAAATACTTATTCAATCCTGAACCACCGCACACCATGATCTCTGACAGTCACTTCTTCACTACTACTTCACATTACCCTAACCTAATGCAACCGAATAAACCATAGCACCGACGAACTTAACACATCCTATTCGATCAAAGACGACGATGCCACATCACAGATGAAGATTCCACCTCACTTGGAAACATCAAGTCTTGTTACTCTATCAACCCAAACTTGAACATTTATAGTCCAATTGCCTTTCCTCTTCCGAAAATAAAATACTGAAATCTCGGAATCACGCTCCGCGTAGAACTCCTATCAAGTCATTCATTTACCCGACATGTCGGCAAGCATCCTATCATCATATCAATACTGTGCGATAACTAATCATAAGCATCATAACAACCTGAGCATAGCCTCAAAGCTCTCAGAAACACAACTACTGAGCTGAAACAACATAATATCCTCCCGCAGAGCAACGATACTAGCCCCAACCAATTACGCATGGAAAGACATCACACACCATATCTGTAGCACCATTAAAATTCCTCAAATTCCCGATTCATAGCAAGCGATTCATGACGCGTAAGATTGAGTAAGAAGAAACTTAGGCATAAGCCTCAAAGGGATCAAACCGCACGTTAAGGAATTAAAAAGTGAAGTACTCCTAACAACCCTGTAGCTTCTCGAAGATAAGTACAGACGTCTCCGTACCGATCCCGCAAGACTCTACTAGACTTTCTCATGACTCGTGAGACCTAAGGGAACCTAGTGCTCTGATACCACGTTGTCATGACCCAAAACTGCATCACGGTCGTGATGGCGCCGGATACCACATTCAGGAAAGCCGACACTCATTAGTTAATTAAGTTCCTATTTTATTATTTTGAAATCGTTACTTTTCATTTCATTATATGAAAATCGATAAAAATTTACTGAGTAAATAACAAGGTTTTAACACTTCAATTAAGAAGTACATCCCAGAACCCGGTGTCACAAGTGCATCAGAAATTTCTAAGAAAAACCAATTAAAATACAATAACCGTCCAGAATACAAACGGGACGGTAAAGAAAGTACAACTCAATACGCTGAAGGAGACTCTGCTGGTTGTGGGTTGTCTCGAGAGGTGCAGCTCACCCAAGTCCCCGTATCAACCATGCCACGATGCCAAGCGGGGCCATTAGATACATGTACCTGTGCAACAAAATGCACAGCAAGTGTAGCATGAGTACGAAAACAACGTGTACCCAGTAAGTATCCCGCCTAACCTCGAAGAGGTAGTGACGAGAGGTCGACTTTGACACTTACTAGAGGTCAAATTAATATAATCAAGTGTGATGTCAAACATGGATGTTACTATCAAATAACATATAACAGCAGGAAAGACAACTTCTTCCATGAATTATAAATCCCAGTTTCCGTCATCTCAGTTAACCACTCATATCTTAAGACAATTAAATAGTTCAAATCACAGATGGTATCCAGCAAATATCATGCGTAGGAAATGCCGAGGGTCGAATGGCCCGAACCAACATAAATGTAAATTGTGCACTGCCGAAGGGTCGAACGGTGTGAACCATAGATGCATTTATTAACCTGTCGTGGCGTACGGACCGCTCCCATGAGAGTAGTGGAAGAAATCACTCCGCTCGCGGAATATAAAATTGCGAAGCGGTCACACATAATCATACACATTCAAACAGCCCACCCCGACTACATCAGGAAAACAAGTACCCAAGAAAATGACAATTTCTCTTTTAATGATCACGAAAATAGTATTTAAATCTTTTCTAGAAATTCATTTACCAAGTTCGATAAGGTTTAAACACTTTAATTTCATTAATAAGGTTACAAGTACGACAAATAAAACATGTTTTTGGGGCCTAGACTACCTGGACATAAGCATAATAGTAGCTACGCACGGACTCATGTCACCTCGTGCGTACGTAACCCCACAAATAGTAGCAAATATTTAATTATTTCACTTGTGGGGACAATTCCCTCTCACAAGGCTAGAAAGAGACTTACCTCGCTCCGAAGATTCATAACCGACCTTCAAGCCCTTCGACGACTCACATTGATGCACAACGCCCCAAAACTATCCAAATAACGGGCAAACCAATGAAAATACACTCTAATAATTATAACAATTCACTTTATATAAATTCTCAACTCCGCTCGGAAAGTCGATAAAATCACCCTCGGGCCCACGTGCCCGGATTCCGAAATTTTTCGAAGATAAAAATTACTTATAACTTTATGAACTCAAATATATAATTATCTTTCAATTTCATGCCCAAATTCGCGGTCAAAATCCAAAAATACAAATTCTAGGTCTTCCCACCAAAACCCCAAATTTCTATAAATTTTCTTCTCTAATCCTTGCATAATCCAAGTATTTAACTCAAGATGGGAAGAAATCACTTACCTTATGGAAGATGCTGAAAATAACACTCCAAAATCACTCCAAAACCGCCTTCCATCGAAGGAATGAAGTGTAAATAAGCCAAGACCTCGGTTTTAAAATACGCACTGCCCAGACCCGACCTCCGCACATGTGACCTCCAGCCTCGCACCTGCGTGCCCGCACCTGCGGCTTCCTCCTTCACAGCCGAGCTCCGCACCTGCCCTTCTTCTTCCGCATCCGTGCCTTCGCAGGTGCGGAAATAACCTCGCACCTACGCCCCCAGCCAAGCCAGCCAAATTCCGCATCTGCGACGCCAAAATCGCACCTGCGGTCCTTATTGCACAGGTGCAGTCGCACCAGATGATTTAGCCCTTCCTCAACTCCAAATTCGATCCGTTAACCACCCGGAATCCATCCGAGGCCCCCGGGACCCCGTCCAATCACATCAACTTGTTCTAAAACATAATGCGAACCTGATCTAGGCCTCAAATCACATCAAATAACATCGAAACAATGGATCACAACTCAATTCAATCTTTATGAACTTTGAAATTTCCAACTTCTACATTCGATGCCGAAACCTATCAAATCACGTCTGAGACCCCAAACTTTGCACACAAGTCACATTCAACATTATGGACCTGCTCCAACTTTCGGAATCAGAATCCGACCCCGATATCAAAATTTCCACTTCCGGTCGAACTTCTTAAAAACCTTCAAATTTCTAACTTTAGCCAAATGACTCCAAAATGACCTACGGACCTCCGAATTCACTTCCGATCGCTCTCCTAACACCAGAATCACCATACAGAGCTATTTCCTGACTCGGAATACCAAACAGACATTAATAACACTGAAATGTACTTCAACCTAGACTTATGAAATTTCTTCTAAAATATTAACTTCCACAATATGCGCCGAAACGCTCCCGGGTCATCCAAAACCCGCTCTGAACATACGCCCAAGTCTGAAATCATCATACGAACCTGCTTGAACCTTCAAATCCTCATTCTAAGGTCATTTACACAAAAATCCAATCTCAAACAATTCTTCCAATTTAAGGCTTTCGAAATGAGAATTTTCTTTCCAATTCGACTCCGAACTTCCCGAAATTAAATTCTGACCATGCCTACGAGTCATAATATCTGAAATGAATCTGATCATGGCCTTAAACCGCCAAAAGACGTGCTAGAGCTCAAAACGACCAATCGGGTCATTACAAGACTGCACCAAAATTGTGCGGCGGTAGGATCTCAAGTGCGGTCGCACACACAATTATGCGGTCCATATGAATGAAGCTTCAGAGAGTTGTTTCAAGCCAAGGTCAAGGAAGTGTGGACTACATCACTTTTATGCGGCCGCATAATCATGAGTGCGGCCGCACTCAGAATTGTTCGGTCCGCAAAGTCCAGCTCAAGCCAGAATTCAAAGTGAAGAATGCGGACCGCACCACAATTATGCGGCCGCAGAAGCAAGCGTTCGGTCGCACTCAGAATTATGCGGCTGCACAACCTCCGCAGGGGCATTTTTGTTAGATATTTTCAGCTTAGTATAAATAGAATTTTTCATCATTTTTAGGTCAAGTTATGTTTTAGGAGAGCACCTGTGACGATTTTCTTTACTGCTTTCGAAAATTTTGTACTATATTCATCTCTAAACTCTAGATTTTTATCCCATAATCTAATATTATGGATTCTATCTTCAATTCTTATTTAATTTCTTCAATTTTTATGAGTAGCTAAACCCATATCTAGGGTTGTGACCCAACCCTAGTGTGGGTATTTAATGGGTGTTTGATTTAGGGCTTGTTAGTGATTAGGGTAGTGATATTAGCCTAGTTATTGCTATAACTCAAGAATTAATGGTTGCAAACATTGATTCATACCTAAATGACTTAGCCTTTACTTGAGAAAGTGGGACTAAGTCTAGGAAAACTTAGCTAACAAGGAATTGGGGTGAAGTCAAGAAATTCATAGCCCCAATTAAAGGTTAAACCTAGATATAGTAGTACCCGACTTGAGCTTATATCACTTGATTTGTATGAATATCCATTTGGACTTGAGAAAGCCAAATTGGGCAAAATCACTCAAACTACCGAGAGGTATATAGTGAGTACCCAGGTGAGATAGTGTAACGACCCGGTCGGTCGTTACGTAGAACTTGTATTAAATATTATTGTTATTGACTTGTCATAGGTTGATTATACTGTTATTGATGTGTTAGAGTTGGTAGGCTTGAAATCGGAATGGTTGTAGTGAGAGTTTAGTCGCTTAGTCTTAAAAATAGCCTTAAAATGGAAAAAGTCGACTAAGGGTTGACTTATTCGTAAACGGCCTCGTAATGCAGATTTTATGGCTTTGATAGCTTCGTTAGGTGATTTGAGACTTAGGAGCGTGTTCGGAATATTTTTGTGAGGACGGGTATAGAATTAGGCTTGAATTGGCGAAAGTTAGTTTTTGGCAATTTCCGGTCGGCAGTAGAAATTAGGGTATTGGGGTCGGAATGGAATTCCGACAGTTAGAGGGGCAGAATTTTGCTCTCTACGATCGCATAAGTGTTTTCGCGATCGCAAAGGTTGAGCAGGTTGAGCAGTGCGATCGCGTGGAGCATGTTGCAGTCGCATAGTTTAAATGAGGGGCCGCATGAGTGGGGCAGTTGGTCATCGCGATCGCGTGAATAGGGATGTGATCGCAGCGGGCTGGAAATTGGAGCTTCGCGATCGCGTGGCTAAGTTTGCGATCGCAGAGAATATTTTTGGGCAGCTGAGAAATTGTTCTTCGCGATCGCTATGTGGGTCCCGCGATCGTGATGAATAAAAAACTGGGCAGTATTTAAACAAACCCTCTGCGACCATTGGACCTTTTAACACCATTTTTGAACGGGAAAAGATCTTGGAGGCTATTTTCAAGAGGGGAAATCAGTGTTCTTCGTTGAGGTAAGTACTTTGGGCCCTAAAAATCGATTATAGGTGATTAAGGAACATAATATCAGTGTTTAATTCATGAAAATCAGTAGAAAAAGGTGGAGTTAGGTCTTTAGATTTTGAGACCTTTAGGGGTAGATTTGAGGGGTCAAACGAACTTCGATTTTAGTGTTCTTTATATGTACGGACTCGTGAGATGATGAAGAACAATTTTGTATAAAATTTTCTGAGTTTCGGGACGCAGGAATAGGTGTCGGGTTTTGACCAATTTCGGGTTTTTGAGCTAAATTTGATATTTTTCGATTGGAATTTATTCCTTAAGCATAAATTGATGATAAAAATCTGAACTTGGTAGATTTGGAGTACTCAGAGGCCGAATTTTGAGGTAAAGGCACTGCGGAATAGTATTTTAGCCGGTTTTGAGGTAAATAATGTTTCCAAACTTGGTTCTGAGGGTTCGAAACCCCGAGCTAAATGATTTATTACTATTGTTGAGGTTGACGCACATGCCAAGTGATGGGCGTGTGGGAGTGCACCGAGTAATTGTGGCCTGGCTTATCCCGTGGCACCGCTTAGTGATTATTCCATGATGATAGCTGTGTGCTTCTATTAATGTGGTAATTGTGAACATGTTAGAAATCATGTTAAGTATAAATGCTAGGCTTCACGCCGAAAATGCTGATTTCATATACTCAGTCATGTTATAGCATATAACTTCATATCTCAGTCTCAATATTGTTAATTATATGCATACTTATCATTGTTTCGGGCTGATGGATGAATCTGTGATCCATGCGAGTGAGACTGAAGAGTAATGACTGAGTGAGGCTGAGAGCCTGTTATTGAGACAGTTATGAGATTGGACTGCACACCGCAGCGATATTAAATCATGCCTTCGTTGTCTTGATATGGCGCTTGGGCCACTAGAGCCCCTCCGGAGTCTTTACAGCCCAGTAAGCGCATCGATGATGAGGGATGGATCTTCCCTGGGCATGGATCTTGTCTGAAGCTGATGTTGTGTGAAGGATGGATCTTCCCTGGGCATGGATCTTGTCCAAAGCTGGTGTTATGTGAGGTATGTATCTTCCCTGGATATGGATATTGTCCGAGTGTTGCATTCCGGAGATGGATCTTCTCCGTGAGGGCTGGACTGGCCTTTTTCCTCAGTACGGAGTGACTACGGTCATCGATGTTTATGCATATTCCGGGATGGAACTTCCCTAGGCCTGAGAAACATATATAGTACTGAGTGGACTTCTGTGGGAGAGTTTTGAGCACTATGTGCATTTTCATACTTTGACATGTTGGCATGTAGAACATATGGAGGTATATCTAGTATATTCTGTTGTTATTTTCTGATAAACTGTGAACATGCCTAAATTTTGTAAGTTGATGATTTAATTATTGAGGTTTAGTCTGTCACTACCTCTCAGCCCATAGTTTGGGTTCGTTACTTCTGAGTTGGTGTACTCACGTTACCCCCTGCACCTTGTGTGCAGATCCAGGTACACCGGGACCCGATAGTGGATATTGAGCAGGTGTCAGAGTTTTCTTTGGGGTTGTCGAGGTAGCAGCTGGCGATCGCGACCTCATCTTCTCTTCCTTATTCCATATGTTGCACTTATTTTGAGACTATGTTGTCTATTTTTTCATTCCTTATTTTTTTATATATAGCAGCTCATGACTGAGTGACACCGGATCCGGGGTTGGAGATTTTAAATTTAGTTTTTCAAATATTGTTTTAAAACTTTAGATTCTTAGTATTATCAATAAATTCGTTTAAAATTGTATTTTTACTGAAAATTGAATTTAGCTTAGTTAAAAAAGGGCGGCTTGGCTGGTTCCACGACAGGCGCCATCACGACTCCGAAATTGGGTCGTGAAAGATAGCTATATTACGAACCCAACTAATCAAGCTTGCCCTAGAATTTACAACTCGTTCGATAACCACCTAGGTGGAAGTCACGACCCTAGTCCCTTTAAACACTTGAAAAACCCAAAATAAAAATATTGTCCTTAGCTTTATTAGTTACAATCATTAGATTAAACATAGAAGTAGAATATCAACCAAATTTGTGAAAGTGCAATTAGAGCTAAAACTCGCATCTCACTTAGATATAAACCTAATTCCAATTATTAACTCCATGTGGATTCAATCCCGACCTTAATTGGGTTATTATTGCATCGACCTCCTCGCTACTCAATAGTAGTGTGGTTTTGGACCCGATCAGTATGACCATTAAAGTTTTTTTTCTAACACTTATGTTAGTATTTTATATTTTGTATACTAAAATATCTTCAAATTATGTAGGTTATTGCTGGCCCAATGACCGCTTCTACCGAACCTACCAGCCTTACTGATGATCATGCTACAGCACATCCTCCAATAACGAGGCGACATGATGAGGATGATCCTGATAGCTTAGCCGGGCGGGATGGGATGCGCCTCAAGACAGTCAATGCTTTAAAGTATACAGGTTATGGGACTCATTGATATGTATTATACAGGTTATGGGACTCATTGATATGTATTCTTAGTTGTATATATGACATTAAATATATAATAGAAAAATTATTTATGTTTTACATAATTTGCGCATATGTTTTAATTTTTTGGTTTATTTATTAGTTTAACACTAGAACACATACACACATAAAAAGACAGTTTAACATAAATTTATTCGTTAACAATTAAAGATAAAACATGACATGTACAACATAAAAATAAAAACTATACTAAATGCGTTAATGTGTTTGTTTAGTCACTATCGCCCATTATTCTATGCTTCAACCACTTAAATTTCTCTTCCAACCGATTATTTTCTTCTTCTGCCGCTCTTAGTTTCTCCTTCACTGCCGCAAGTTGTTCTTGCAGTTTCAAGATCTGGAGTTCGTACTCACCGGTCAGATTCCAAATGTTTAGCAAACATGATTTGTAGTATTTCTAGTTAATGGGTTCATTAAACCAAAATACATCGATTTTCGTCCTACCAATGGAGATTATAACAAAAGAATATTAATCAACATGTTATATAAAACTATTAAAAAACATGTTTTCTAATAATAATAACTTACAACTTGTTTACACATCCAACGTCTGCGCCCTGGATTGCAATTTGGCCAACATGGCTTCAAAATCGCACGTTTGCCACAATAACACCTTGGTACGTCATTGCGTCCAGACATGTCGTAATGCTCAAAAATAAAAAAATTAATGAAAAGTTGTTTTATTCATTTCTATACAACGCAAATAATAACTGAAATACACGAGGTTTTTATAGGCAGTTAAGACTAATTTTAGGTTACATAACGCATATTGGTAATGCACTACATATCGCATGCTAATGATTCTTTAGGGTGCAAGTGGGTTCAGCTTTTCAGATCAACAGCCTTTTCAGGTCAATAACTTTTTTAGGTCGACATGACAGTACACATAACACATATTGGTGATGCGCTACGTTTCGCGTGATAATGATTCTTTAGGGTACTGAAGCTTTTCAGATCGACAGCTTTTTCAGGTTGACATATTTTTCAGGTCGATGTGACAATAGACACAACGCATATTCGTGATGTGCTACGTTTAATATACAAAGTCGTGTGGTTTAATTCTTCTTAAGTTGAACTAAGAGATCGGTATTGAAAAACCATTTCAAGAACCATTACAACATCCATTTCAGAAATGCCAATAACATTTAATAAGTAGTTTAAGAAGAGGCAAAAAGGTGAATGTAGTTCAACAGATCCACATGGAACACCTTATAACACAATCGATCCCTACCTTGAAAACAATATGCTAGGTTGCTATACTGATTTGGTTGATGACAAATGGTATGGTGTTCTATGTCCCTTGGAAAATAATTCTATCAATATACACATTGATATAAAAAGTTGCAGGGCACATTATTGAGGGTGAAGCGCATTCTACAAAGCATGAAGGTATGCTAATCTAAAGCAAAAATCTAAAATGGGTTCCCCTTTACTCAAATTGGTGTGATTATGAAGTACTATGCCACTGACATGGGCTAGTTGTACCACAAGCATTGTATGCAACCTTCCAAATAAACACACACAAAGATGAACCAGAAGTGATTCAGCATTTGATGAAGGAGATTTTAGAGATGGAAAAGGCACTAGTCGTTCATCATGCACTAGATGATCTTAACTACCTGCAAGGAGCGGAGGATCGATATTGGGATTTATTAGAAAACAAAAAATTTCATAGAGACATTGATTATCCTATTTTTCTAACAATTATCGAGTGGGATGGACTACCTAAGTTTTTACCACAGACATTGGACGTTGGAGTCCTATATTATTGTAGAAATCGAGAAAGTTGTCTTATTGATGATAGCGATGAAATACGAATAATGTGTGTCAACTGAGCCTAGATTACGATGCCCTCGGTCCAGAAGGGTGCGTACAAGATGTTGACAAAGAAGATGAAGACAATGACAATGACAATCAAATAGTGCCAGACATTGACGATAATGGCGAATGAAAATTATTATTTATTTCTTGGGGAATATTTTAAATTTTTGTATTGAATCTTTAATGCTAAATATCAATTAGATTTAATCCTATTGGAAACATAATTTTATGTAAGAAATTTTGCAAACTGAACCTTTACAAACATTTAGTACAACAAAAATACTGCAACAAAACACTATGTTTATCCTTGATAATTGGTCACATTGGATGAACTGCCACCTGGAGATAAATTACCACCGCTTCCTAAACTAGCTGAAGGACATTTATGGTGATCGTGTCCTATTTAGGAACGTATGCCACATTTAGGCGCACAAACGGTATCACTGACATTCATTTGATTCTGTATCCGCATTCTTTTTTGCACTTGCCTTTGACGCACATAATCCTTGTTACATACCATTTTAAATGTTTCTGGCGGCTAATAATGCTCAGCACCCTCTGGCTGCAACTGTCCACTATAGGTGTTTACGTATGCAGCAATAATATATTCTTTATCAACGGACCTCGTTGCTGCGAAACCTATATGTTGAAAGCACTTCATGACATGTGAGCATGGAAAAGTGATAGATAGACCATTTTACACATGGGCATAATCTTCTGGATTCATTGACGGCGTGTGTATTATTCCCATGATTTCTATGCAGACCAGTGCGAACTTTAAAAATATTTTGCTCGCTGCAATACTGCAAAAATGTATGTGATTGTGCTTGCTTTCTTTCTAAAATCATTTCGTTGGTTGTGGCATAAATTCAACACTCATTTACATCAATGATGATGCACCTCTAGATCTTGCAACAAACCTCTCCGCCATCTGCTTGAATGACACCCGCACCATGGCAATGACATGCAATCCACGTACAGACTGCAACAACCCGTTGAAAGACTCTAACACATTTGTAGTCAAAATATCCCATCTTCTACCACCATCCTTACGCAAATTCCATTGTCAAGCTCATGTAGAATCAACCAACGATAGGCTTCTGGGTCTTCCTGCCTAATCAATTCCATTCGCCTCCTAAATTTACACTCTCGGTGATCTGCTTTAGCCATCCACATTAAATTATGTAAGTTATTGTTCGGATGAACCCTTTGAAAGTTGTCCTTCAAGTGCCTAACACAATAACGGTGGTAGGCATACGATTCCTGCCATGCACGCAAATTCTGTACAGAACTTAAAATACTGTCATGCCGATCAGATATTAGACAAATACCTAAAAGCTGTCTAACAACGTGCTCCTTCAAGTGGTTCAAAAATAATGTCCACGTCTCTTTCCTTTCATTGGCACAAAGAGCAAATGCGAGGGGAAATATGCTTCCATTAGCATCTACTGCAATGGTGATCAAAAACTTAATATCATACATTCCATAGACATGAGTGCCGTTTATGGATATTACCGGATGAGAATGCACAAAGCCATCAATGGTTGGTTTAAATTCCCAGAACACATATCTTGATATGAATTCTTTTATTCCCGGACTCTGCTCAAGCTTCCATTTAACAACACTCCGGGGTTAAAGTGTTGCAATATAGTCATGTACTTGGGTAGAGTGGTGAAAGACTTATCCTAGTTACCATAAATAATCTCAAACGCACGTTTACGCCCGAGAAATGTCTTTCTTTTGGTAATGATACAGCTATATACCTGGTGAACAGATTTTTTACACTATATAATCTTGTACCTTATGGACGATTCAATATGTGAAATCAAGACAAGAGAAATCAAGTCAACATTCAAGTAAAAGTGATTCCCACTGAATGTATCCATTTCACAAGTGTGGGTGCTAATGTATTTCAACATAATCCACATATTTGTTTTCAACTTTCTCGCACACATCATCCATGTACAACCTTGAAACCATCTACGACAAATCACCTTGTATACTTTTGGAGATGACTCATGGACCACGATCTCATGACACTTTTTTATGTTGTACATTAGCACCGCCCTGCCTAGGCGCGCTTTATCAGTAAAAAGTATATTCTTTGATAGCACTGTTGGTCTAGATTCATCCCACATTGTTGTCCGAATTTCATCATGATCCCTTGTGAGGGAATCCATATCCGCCATACTGGGCGACTGATCAAGTTAAGGAATATCCCTTGAATGAAATGACACATGGGACTCTCGGTTTAACGGGAGGTGGATTCTGCATATATGGAGCATGCTCATTGGTGGGATCATGCTCCCTCATCAAATCAGGTTCATCATTCTCGCCATCATCATCACCCTCATCAGGGAAGGTTGTGTCATCCTCAGACTCATCAACATTGTTGTTATAATCACTATCATCTTCCTGACTCTGTGCATCTGCCAGATCCTGATTAAATATATCATTTTTGGGAAACTGATTAAGGAAAGGACCTTCAAGTTGATCGTTTTCACAGCAAAACCAATAAAATAATGAGTTTCTCAAATTCATCAAAACATTACATATAAACTTTATCACTTAACTTACGAATCATAATCAGTTGATATCCCATTATGCACATTATCCTGTTATTGATGACTCCCGGATGGACCATCATGATCCAACACACCAAAACTAGGCATATTCCAACTGTCCGTTGGTTCATACTTATAAAATTAATATGAGGGCACCCCCTTTGGAATATATGAGTGCTAATACAAATACAATACTTAAAAAAGACATCGTAATACAAATGAAAATTTTACCA
Source organism: Nicotiana knightiana (assembly GCA_005239525.1). NCBI lineage: Eukaryota > Viridiplantae > Streptophyta > Magnoliopsida > Solanales > Solanaceae > Nicotiana > Nicotiana knightiana. The sequence continues at coordinate 56,129 of ML393650.1, forward strand.
CTCGGCTTGTGGATTATGTAAACTTGGGGAGAAATTATGTCTTCTGTCCTCATTCACCCGTGGAGATAAGTTTAGATCTGGCCAAACTTTTTCAAACGGAATCTGTTCGGACAAAACTGCTCCAAAAAAACCACCCGATGATTGAGAGTTATCCCTATTTTGCGGAACCTCAATATTGCGACTGTCTTCAGCCTTGACGTATAATTCTGATATTTTTATCACAATAAGTTCCCGATGTTCATCCGGAGTCCTCAAAAAATATGTCAGAGTTTCATCGTCTTCGATGTTAAACTCAGCATAACAAGCAATCCCTTGCGGAGTAACAGAATACTGATATCTTTCGATTATTTTAATATTAACCGAACGTTTCCTCACACTCATTTTTTTACATAACAGCTATACCAATCTATCGTACTCCATTGTAAGTGGAAACTTAACATGATACAGTGGAGAACAACTATAGTGTACTGAGTTATTCTTCACCATAACCTCACCCCACCCCCACCCCCACCCCCAAATATAATGCAACCATAATTTTTCGCTCTTCTGACATTATGACAAATACAAAATAAGTTAACCAAACAAATATTTCGAAAGACCTGAAGGATCTTGAATGAATTTTTACCGAAAATCTAAAACTCCTTAAATAAGAAAAAAATCAGTTCGGGGGTACAATAATTTAGGGTATAGCGCAAGCATAATAGGTGATATATATAGCGCGTATCATGCATGTGCTATACCCTCAATTATTGATGGGTCAGTAAAATTTTCATATAGCACATGTAACCTGTGCGCTATATCTTAATGGACAAAATTGTCGTTAAGGTATAGCGCATTGAAGAAATGTGTTATATATAATATGTTTGTGCTTTGAGTCCAAAACAACAACACTTTGGTTTCGGGCTCTAGTTGAATCCACCATGTGTACTGGCTAGTAGTATTTGATTGATGTGTGTGGTGTTTGTTGTATTGTCCTTAGCAACGTGATATTTCTTTTCTTCACTTTTTTGGTCAATTGCTACGATGTTATTATTCGTTTCCTTTATTAAAGAATTTCAAGGCAACAAACTAATTATATAATTTACCCATTTTAAAAACAGCAAAATAAAAATAGTTTATTCTTTAATTTAATCGTATGAATTGTTCGGTGGACAATTGTGGGGACTCTTACCTTTCAGTAATATGCTAGAAACCTTAATTTGTTCAATTAAAATCATCCAGACAAAACAATATGCTCTCTAGCAACAATCCAAATGGGAATAAACAAAAAAAGTTACCAAGAATGAGATTTAGACAATGACAATGCTTGTGATATTTCCAACCAATGTATGAAATTATTCTTTAGTTAAAAGTACTTTTTGCACCCAAAAAAAGAGCTTTTTTTAAAAATTATTTTCTCTACCAGGAAGCGAGAATCTGGTTTGTTGAATTGAAAATATTTTTGTATTAAAAAATTTCGTCATTTTTTTACTTCCATATTCACAGGAAAAATTTGATACATGATGAGGCCAAAAGAGAAAGAAAAAATAAATAAAAAACAGCACTGGATCATATTTAAATGGTCCAGACAAGTACTTTGATTTGGTTTATTTAAGGCTTTCATATTAAAATGCTACAAATACATAGTAGATACAAGACTTGTCGAATAATTCAATTATTTTTTCTAAAAAAGAATGTATTTTGCACCTNCGCGTATCATGCATGTGCTATACCCTCAATTATTGATGGGTCAGTAAAATTTTCATATAGCGCATGTAACATGTGCGCTATATCTTAATGGACAAACGTGTCGTTAAGGTATAGCGCATTGAAGAAATGTGTTATATATAATATGTTTGTGCTTTGAGTCCAAAACAGCAACACTTTGGTTTCGGGCTCTAGTTGAATCCACCATGTGTACTGGCTAGTAGTATTTGATTGATGTGTGTGGTGTTTTGTTGTATTGTCCTTAGCAACGTGATATTTCTTTTCTTCACTTTTTTGGTCAATTGCTACGATGTTATTATTCGTTTCCTTTATTAAAGAATTTCAAGGCAACAAACTAATTATATAATTTACCCATTTTAAAAACAGCAAAATAAAAATAGTTTATTCTTTAATTTAATCGTATGAATTGTTCGGTGGACAATTGTGGGGACTCTTACCTTTCAGTAATATGCTAGAAACCTTAATTTGTTCAATTAAAATCATCCAGACAAAACAATATGCTCTCTAGCAACAATCCAAATGGGAATAAACAAAAAAAGTTACCAAGAATGAGATTTAGACAATGACAATGCTTGTGATATTTCCAACCAATGTATGAAATTATTCTTTAGTTAAAAGTACTTTTTGCACCCAAAAAAAGAGCTTTTTTTAAAAATTATTTTCTCTACCAGGAAGCGAGAATCTGGTTTGTTGAATTGAAAATATTTTTGTATTAAAAAATTTCGTCATTTTTTTACTTCCATATTCACAGGAAAAATTTGATACATGATGAGGCCAAAAGAGAAAGAAAAAATAAATAAAAAACAGCACTGGATCATATTTAAATGGTCCAGACAAGTACTTTGATTTGGTTTATTTAAGGCTTTCATATTAAAATGCTACAAATACATAGTAGATACAAGACTTGTCGAATAATTCAATTATTTTTTCTAAAAAAGAATGTATTTTGCACCTTAGAGATATGTTTACCACAATATTTTCCTAATAGTCCAAAAAATCATATTCCTTTGTGGATTTTTATTATATTATGAGTAAAATCTTGCGTTTTAACTACAATAAAAGGTCAAGTCAAGGGGGAAAAAATTACATTCATGCAAAATTAAGCCACTATACTTTCATCTTTGTATAGTCCTACATACCAATAATTTGAATACCAGAACATCCTTTCATCCCTCATTCAATCTAATTGACGCGCTCTTGTTCAGGCATTCCACCCTTGCTCGTTCTAATTTGTCGCATTTCTTAACAAGCCTTTGAGCCTCCTTTATGCTGCCCTTTCATTTGGCCTTTGGTGTTATAAGACTTCCAATTACTTTGCTCAATTCATCTGCTGAAGTGTTTCTCGCCAATTGTTTGAACAACATAAACATTTACTGCTTTTTTGGATAGTTATTATGTATCGTTTTATAATAATGTATCGTATAATATTGTATTGTATTGTATTATTTTGATATATACAATATTTGGATAGATTGTATTGTTTGTCATTTTTTTATGATGTAATATAACAATATGAAGAATAAACTTACTGTTATGGAACAATAAAATAACAAGAACAATATTGCAGAGAGAGAGAGAGAGAGCGAAAATTCTTATTGAATTTTGGGATGATTTACAATGGGGTAAGACCCCTCTATTTATAGGGGG
>ML393651.1:0-20114 GCA_005239525.1 Nicotiana knightiana
CCCCCCCCCCTCGCCCCGCACCCGCACCACCCCGTTTTCCATCCCTAACTATAAACCTCTCTATTGCTTAAGAGGCATTTAACAAAGCAAAAAAGTATTTTTTAATAATTATAACATAAATAAGTTGAAGAGTCAAAAGGATCAAAGTCAGTCGACTAAAGCACCTGATTAATGACTTAGACAAAAAAGAAGCAAAGGAGAGACTTGCCTGCTCTTTAAAAATTACAGTTGCAGCATCTAGAAGAAATTCCCGAGCAAGCTCAGGACTCTTCGCATGTTTTTGAGGACGAGGGCATTCACCATCCAGTTCATTTCCATCCTTGTCCATTGAGTCCTCATCCTGAAAAGAAATCATCAAGCAACAACCATAAGGTGAGAATTTCTGATATAAAGAATATCGCAGCATCAAAGGTAGCAATTATAGACAATACAGTGGAGACAGAGGCATGGTTAATAAGCCTCACAAACTTGACAACCTCTTCTTCTTCAGCCTCTTCAGCATGCTCAAAGAACCTTCTAATGCTTTCCCCTCTTGTCATTGTAACAAAACCATCCCCAACCACAAGCCTGCAATGTACACATTGTTGCCCCTTCAATGCATGTGCTTTGACAGAAAGTTCAGTACATCTACCATCCAGCTTCCATGCCCGTAGAGTGATATAGCAGGCATTGAGACCACTCAAGTCTAGACCACTAACTTGAACTCTTCCACTCAAGCCAACATTTTCATAGTCCAATATATCACATTTTCCTTCTCCACTTCCAACTGCCCACTCAAAGTGATGATATGTCCCAAAGGTATCAATGAACGCCTGATGCCAATCAGCTAAGATTGTGTCGTGAGAAACCTGAAAACAAGAGAGTAAATGGCATTAATCTTGGTGCATTACAACAAAAGTCAACAACAACAAACTCAATATAATCCCACAAGTGGGGTCTGGACTAGTCGTGTGTACGTAGACCTTACCCCTACCTTGAAGGTGGAGAGACTGTTTCTGATAGACCCTCGGCTCAAGAAAAGATGAAACGAAAGCAATAGCAACAAACAATAACAACAAGATAACAAGAAAACAAAGCGAAAGGAACATCACGTAGTAATAGAAATCTAACAATAATAGAATACAAGATTGACACTTCTACGACTAGTATATGGCAAGAAACATTCTCGACTAACTACTAGTCTTCTACCTTAATTCTCGACTTGCACACCTTCCTATCATGGGTCATATTCTCGGTAAGTTGAAGCAACGACATATCCTGCCTAATCACCTCTCCCCAATACTACTTTGGCTTACCTCTACCTCTTCTCAGACCCACCAAGGCCAACCTCTCACACCTCCTTACTAGGGCATCTGTGCTTCTCATCTTCGCATACCTAAACCATCTAACCCTCGCTTCCCGCATCTTGTGCTCCACTGGGGCCACTCCTACCCAGGCCCGAATATTTTCATTCTTAATTTTATCAATCCTAGTATGCCCCCATATCCATCTCAACATCCTCATTTACTTTTATCTTCTGAACATGAGAGTTTTTAACTTGCCAACACTTTGCCCCATACAACATAGCAGTCTAAAAAAACATCATATGCGAGCCTCCATTTCACCCGCCCCACTCCAATACCATGTGAACATCCTCGTCAATCTCCCCATTTCCTCGGATAATAGACCCAAGATACTTGAAGCTATCTATCTTAGGGATGAGTTGTGCATCAAGCCTCACATCCACGTCTGATTCATTGGTCCTGTCAATGAACTTGCACTCCAAGTATTCTGTCTTGGTCCTACTCAACTTGAAACCTTTAGACTCCAGAGTCTGTCACCAAACCTCCACTCTCGCGTTCACTTTATATGCACTAAGCTCGGGGAGTGGTTAGATCAGTAGCATTAGTATTCTTAGGTCTTTTTTTATTAGCTTTCTTTTAATTCCACATTGGTGGGTGGCAGGAGTAGTGTAGTGGAAGGGGTAGTTGGGACCATTGTTTCATTTTTTAATATCATAGACAGTATATTCTTTAAGGGACTTAATATCAGCTATACTACGAGCATTTGATTCTACCTTTTATCATGTTGGACGTTGACGTTCACACAAAACTTCAGGTTGCAGTGTGGTATTATGTTCTAGGAAAAATCTAGGCATGACATCTTTATTTTTACCTGCTCTATGTTAGCAAGTTAATATACACTTTGCAGGCAGTCTTATGGTTTCCGGGCTGCTGAATATATGAATCAAAATGTGTTGCAATGTTTCTAGTAGTGGAAGGGGAAGTTGGGACCAGTGTTTCACTCTCTTGAGTCCTCTTTTTACCAACTGAAATACCACCAATGATATAAATGCAGAAAGAACTATTAACCATAATGGTAACAATTTACTAATAATTCACGAATGTAAGAATTAAAAGCGTAGAAAAATCCAAATCAGTTAATCCAAAAATTAAAACGGTAGAAAAATCCTAACATCTGCCCCTATAAGGTATGCATGCAAAAATGAAATTAGGCACAAATTTAGCTGTGCATCTGCTTCTACTTTGCACACCACATGAGCAATGAAAAAGATGAACTTGAAGAATTGATCACACCTCATACTGGAATGCTGCATCAGAAACACAAAACCAACTACTGCAATGAGGTTCCCTGCGTATGCGTTTCAATTCCTTCAGCTCCTTGAATTCACGGATAACATTCCTTCTACAATCTCTACAAAACCTCTTGCTATCAAACCTGTGACGAGCAACAAACTTTGACAGTAAGTAAATCATCTCATGGAATTGCCTTAAAGTTCACTAGAGACATTGCAACAAATTTTTTTCATATATTCAGCAGCCCAGAAACCAAAAGACAACCTGCAAAGTGCATATTAACTTGCTAACATAGAGCAGGCAAAAATAAAGATGCATGTCTAGATTTTTCCTAGAACATAATACCACACTGCAACCTGAACTTTTGTGTGAACTTCAACTTCCACCATGATAAAAGGTAGAATCAAATGCTCATAGTATAGCTGATATTAAGTCCCTTAAAGAATATACTGTCTATGATATAAAAAAAAGGCAAACATTGATTTGATGATGCTTCAAGTCAGGAACTAAACGGCTCAGCTTTCACACATTACACCATGCTCTAGCGTGCTTCTAGACCGTACCAACCTAACTTTTTGAAACCATAACGATGAAGTCAAAGAAACTTACAATTGTACCATATATTATCTACAAACGTTTTCCGCCATTCTTCATTGGCAACAGTAAGACGTCGGTAATTTTATCACAGCCTAAAATCATCTTATGGATTCCTGAACCCCAAATTGCAAAGAACACCCACTACCAAACACCTACAGTAACAAAAAAGCTCCACTGGCAGTGACACAGAACTTATGCGTTGGCAGATTTTGAACCTTCCCACTACCTCATTTATGATGCAATTACTTCTCCAAATTACAATAACATAGAGAGAAGGCAAGGTATCTGGTACCATTGAACTTCATACTAAAATTTAACCCATGGCATATTAGTATATGTGGGCTCGTGAAAATTGAAGATATGGACATTTACCCACAGGCATCAAGCAAATGAAAGCATATTTGGCTGCCAAATGTGTAAATCCTCAAATTTGGGCCAGAAAATAATCCGAAGCCATCTTTTTATTTAATCTGGTTACATTCCCAAATTCTATACAGAAAATAAACAACCTCGAAGCAAGACAAGATGTAGTGCATATGTGAAGCTTAATGGAAGGCTAATTACTGTGCCAACAGCCCTTCACCATATGTAATTGGAAGACCATCATTAAGATAGTCATCAGAACAGCTTTCCAGTGCCAAGAAGAAAGTCCTTGATAAGCATAAACTTCAGGCAGCTCTACAACTGATTTTCTTATTTATTTGTCAACAAAGAGCTGGGAAAAAAATCAGAATCTTCATGTACATCATTCACTTTGACAAGGGGAGGATTATAAAGGTGGAGCCTGACACTCGCAGACACTTTCAATCAAGGCGCCAAAACTGCACATATCACCCTGAACATATTCAAAACAGGTGAATTCTTTCATCTAGGTAGCTTTTGTTGAAAAAATCCCAAAACCTGGATCTTATTGGAGCTATCTTACTCCAGCTCTGGAATTCTCTAATCTGGTACAAATTATCAGGAGAAAGGACTCCTTGTGCTATTAATGACTGAAGTGCAAGATCTATCTTTTTCAAGCAAGTGAAATTGATCTTTTATAAACTTCTCTACATTTAATACCAATCATTCACCTTTTAAGACAATTTATAACTTACAGTGAAACTCCATCACTTTTACTTTATTTTGGTAATGATGATGATATGAAGCTTAAAGAAAGAAATGAAGGTTCATATCGCCAACCCAACTTGTTTGGGACTAAGGCGTAGTTGTTGTTGTAGCTCCAGTTAGTCTGTATGGCTTCTTAACTTAAAGAAGCCAAGTGCTAAGACCAGAGTTTGAACAGTACAAATTCAGAAGCCACCTGATGTACAGACCATTGTTCTTCATAGGATGAGACTTCAAAATAATGGAACCCCTCGACTAAACTTGCAATTCCAGAGTTAACTATAATTGCCTATTCCGTGCAGCTAATGTCTGAATTACATTTAGTGGGTGAGACGGAAAGAGGGGATAGCAGTAAGTAAGGAGAGCAAACTGAAGAAAGGGCCTTATACTCACCGGTACATGAGCCTTTCAATAAAGTCCTCTTCCTTCATTTTCAGAAGAGACTGACGTGTCTCTTCGCCAAGGGCAGTCCAAAAGTCTACCAAAGTGTCTACAGAAAGTCTGGTAGTATGAAGAGCACATGTTTCTCTTGTTCCATGCCCTCTGCCATAAGTTGCCATCCCCTGGCTTATCCAACCCCTAGCACCTCCACCACATGCATCAGGATAAAGCAGTTCTCTTTCTCGTTCCCTTGCACGTGCACAGTCAAAAACCTGATTTAAAGGGAAGGTCAGAAAGCGGAAGACGAAAAATATGAAAGATATTTATGACCTAAAACAAATTTACATTTTGAAGTCCCTTCAGGGATTTGGTATATAGATAACAGTCCAACAAGGTAAGCATCCCATCTCGTGTTGTGGTTAGACCTCCCCAAGGATGGACAGATGGATCTTGAACATACTCAGACCCTGCTGTCGCACATAATTCTCCATCACAATGATTCTTCAAGGCTCCTACTCTACTGCATGGACGGTGAGCACCTGTGCCCTCCTGCTGCAAAGACTTTGCATACATGACAATTTGGAAAAAACCTTCAAGCAGTAACCCATTGCATCTAGAACAGTACATGTTCTTGCGAGCTTGCTCAAAGAGGTTTTGCTTATCAATCCTTAGAAGCTTCTGTCGAGCTTGTGGTGATAGCTCACTCCAGAACTACAATACAACCAAGAAACCTTTAGCATTTATTAGCTATTATAACCAAATAATCCTCCTGTTTGATATTCAAGCAACTAAAACTATAGTAAAATAAAATAAAGATATACCAATAAAATAAAATAAAATGAAAATGGAATGAAGTTTAAGGTAACCAAGTTTTTTTTCTTTCATAAGCGAAAAATCCCCTGAGAGCTGTGAGTTAACCAACGCAACTCTAATTGTTCTCACATGTCCAAAACTCGAGGGGAGTATGGGCCCAGCCTTCTAACCTGCTCCACTTAAATACCAGCTTCGTGTGCTCAAACTCGTGATATCCGCTCAATCCACACATCTTGTACTGCGTCCTTACCACTAAAGCAAAACTGTGGGCTTAAGGTAACCAAATTATCCAAACAAATACTGCATAGCACTTCATTCATAGATGAGCATTTCTGTAAACATGTCAGTGTTTGGGCATTTCTGTAAACATGTCAGTGTTGCATCCTGACTAATCATCACTTTGAATTCTAACGACTACTTGAGCGCGTATCGACCAGCACTAATTAAGTAAGGGGGGTAACAGAGACAAGGTTCGCAAGCAGTTATTAGTGTGTCTCATGGTTAACCAATGTTAAAGAATATTTTCAAGTGAATGACTACTTTTATTGCAGATTGGTATGTAATTGATGATAGTTTCATGAAAGCATATCCGATACAGCTTCAATAATCTATTAATGTTATCCCAAAATTAATTGTTAAAGTAATTAATTCGAAGAATCTCCCTATCTTTTTATTCCACCCAACTTATGTAACAGTGACGTTCCTTCCATTTTGGGCCACTTGAAAACTGTTTCATGCAGTTCCATTTTTACACAACTTTCACATTCATTAAACAAAAGGGGCCCTTGGTGCAACGGCAAGAGTTGTAGCCATGTGACTAGGAGATCACAAGTTCAAGCAATGGCAACAGCCTTTGACAGATACACCGAACATAGTCCGGCCCTTCTATGGACCCACACATAGGAGGAACTTAATATTTTCTATTACTCTTAATATTTTCTTCAATTACACTACGCTATACATGTCAAATTAACATCAAAACTTTGTGCCCGGTCAAATAGTCACGATAAATAGTACCTCATTAACACGTAAAACCTACTAACGAACAAGCAAGTAAGTAGCTAATTTAATTGCATTTAGTTACAAATGCATAGAACAATTAAATACTAATTCAAAATGCACCCAAAGAAAACAACAAAATTCAACAAATATATTCGCAAGTTTAACCAATAAGAAACTAATCCAACTAAATTACTACCTTCTGAAGCTGATTATAGCTGACATCTTCACTGTGCTTTGACCAGAAGCCGCCATTACTCGGAATCGATTTACTCGACGCATTAAACGCCGCCGTTTCATTGGCATATTCCTCATCATTTTTCTGCGCTAAGCCTGGCATTTTCTCCTCAATTTCTGATAAACATCCTCTCCTCAAATCTCTACAGCCCGATTAATAATCGATTTTTTTCGAATGATTATAGATCGAGAATTAGATAATTTTTTATGAATAAATACAAATGAATGAAAGTTTGATTATATCAATCCGATTAAAATTGTTTGAAAAAAACGGATTGAAAGTGTAGACTGAGAATCTAACAGTGAAATTCAATTATTGAAGGATTAAATCGAGAATTTAGATAGAAATAACTGGAGAAAAGGGAAAATGGAAGATAGAGGGTTGTTTGCTGATGAGATTTGGTGCAAATGTGTGTATCTATATTTATGTACGTATAAATTTGTTAAGAAAGAAGATTTTAGGGGGCTTTTGAGATGGAGAGGAACCTACACCTTGTCTTTTTTCTGCAGGGGTTAAATTGCAAAATTGAAGCTTATTGTTTGATAGGAAAATGTCCCAATTTAGCCATTTTTACTATAGACATATTTCTTAAGTTTTTCTCTTCTCCTTATATTTTGGATAATTTGTGCCCTTGTCGTTTCCTGAGTTTTCTCTATTTTCTCTTAACAACAATCGAGTGTCGAACTATGTGAATTTTACGTATAAAACTATTTCGAGAAATGTATCTATCTATTTTTTATTATTATTTTAAATTATTCTTTGTTGGAAAATACGAGACTAATTGCTATAAAATTAAGATATTTAGTGTAGTGGATGCCTTATTTTGATAAATTTATCTTGTCCAAATTTCATTTTTAGCTACTTCTTTTGTCCAAAAAAGATATGATCCCCGAGGCCTTAATCACATGTCCTTCTGTCATCATATGATCGAGCTTAAAAAAAAAGTTATAACATTTAAAAATATAATCTTGAATATTTATTTCTTGAATTTTATGAAATAAAATATACAGATTTGAATTATATGAAAACTATTATAGATCACAAAAATTTTATAATTGAAAACATTTAAAATGTTCTTCAAAAAATCCTTACGGAAGAGAAATAATGTATAAAATGTTGGTCTTTAAGCTTAGTCTAGCTTAATTTTAAGCTTGGTATAGCTTAAAGTGAGTGAATGAAAAATGGTGGGAAAATAAATAGAGGGAAGTGAAATTTTGAATTAGTGCACTTTGTCCCTCATTGGAAGAAGGAAAAAAAATCTATGTATATATATAGAGAAACTCTTCTTCTAGCTCTTAAAGTGTTGAGAAGAAGGCAAGCCTCACGTCGTCATCGCTTGCTCGGCTCGGCTTCGGCTTCGGATTTGGATTTGGTCAAAGATTGATTGATTGATTAATTTTGTTGGACAAAATTATTTTCAAATTATTTAATTAATGAATGAAAAAAATTCAAATCCGAAATGACCCGCGACCCGGGTGCACTTTGTCCCTCCTTGTAAGAAGGAAAGAATTAGTGCACTTTGTCCCTACTTGTAAGAAGGAAAGAAAATTTATGTATATATATATATATAGATAAGCTCTTCTTCTAGCTCTTAAAGAGTTGAGAAGAAGGCAAACCTCGCGCCGTCGTCGTCGTTGCTCACTCGGCTACGGCTTCGGATTTGGTCAAAGATCGATTGTTCAAATTATTTAATTTAATTAATTAATGGAAAAAATTAAAATCCGGAATGACCCGCGACCCTGTCCGGTCCTACCCGTTTTCTTTTCCATATTACTTTAAATCCATTTTTTAATTTTCCTCAATATTCATATCTGTTCAAAACAGCTATGGCTGTTCTGAAAGGATTCACACTTGTTCCAACAGCTATGGCTGTTCTGAAAGGTTGCAAAACCTTTTTAGAAACAGTACGAAATTGGCTATAAATATACCTTGAATCCTAGAATTTTTACTTACTAAATTTTCTGATCTTCTTCTTCTGCATAAAATATTCCAGTGTGTTTTACAGCCTTCGAGTGGTTCGTTGTTCACCGGCGTTTTTGGTACCAACACTCCGGTGAGTTAAATCGTTCTATCCTGGGAGGATATATTCCAAAATCTCGGGTACTTGAGGGGAATAATTTCTTTAAGGACACACTGTGTATTCAGTGGGCTCGATTTTTTCCTACACTATTTTCATAATTCATTTTTTACGTTCTTGTTCTACTAACTTTCTGTTTCTGTATTTTTCAGAAAGTTTAGTTTTTTTAGTTTATTTTACAGCAATACAGATGAATAACAATCTTAAGGAAATTATATTTTTTTATATTGTGTATTCTGTTGTGGAGATTAAAAACCTTTGTGTTTTCTACTCCGTCTGAATTTTATTATTCTGATTTGAAGATATAAAAATTTCATCAGAGTTTTGAAATTCAGAAAAACGATTTGAAGAACATAAAAACTTCATCGTTTTCTGTGAAACAGTATATAAAAACTTCGTTTTTATTTATTATACATATTGTTTATCGTTAATTACAGTATTGTTCATTGTTTTGGTTTTGTCATTGATTGAACTCTTCTGTTGTTGACAGTGAGAAATGGCAATTGATAACAAAAATTCTTTTGCGACTGCTGCAGCAACGACGATAGCCTCGTCAAGCGGACTGCTGTTCCACCGGCAGAAAAGCCAGGAAAATTTTCTGGAGCCAACTTCAAAGGATGGCAGCAAAGGGTGTTTTTCTGGCTTACCGCACTTGGTATACAGAAATTCACTAGTGAAGAGCCTCCAGTGTCTGCTGCGGACATGCCGGACAATGAAAAGTTCATGATTATTGAGGCGTGGAAGTAGGCAGATTTTCTTTGCAAATGCTATATTTTAAGTGCTTTAGAGGATGACTTGTACAATGTGTACGGTGCGATAAATACTTCGAAATAATTATGGGAAGCACTTGAGAAGAAGTACAAGACAGAAGATTCATGCTTGAAGAAGTTCGTGGTTGCCAAGTTTCTAGACTATAAAATGATAGACAGCAAAACTGTGGGAACCCAAGTTCATGAACTTCAACTTATTTTTCATGACCTTATTGCTGAAGGTATGGTCGTGAATGAAGCATTTCAAGTGGCTGCAATGATTGAAAAGTTGCCTCCTTCGTGGAGAGATTTCAAGAACTATCTCAAGCACAAGCGCAAAGAAATGAAGTTGGAAGATCTTGTGATTCGTCTCAAGATTGAGGAAGACAACAAAACAGCCGAGAAGAAGTCTCGTGGAAATTCAACGATCATGGGAGCTAATATCGTTGAAGAAACTGCTCCAAAAAAGTAAGAAGAGGAAGAGATCTTCTGGACAGACTAAGGAGCAGAACAAAAAGAAATTCAAGGGTAACTGCCACAATTGTGGAAGAGTTGGTCACAAAGCCCCTGAATGTCGCTTCCCGAGAAAGGATAAGAAGAAGGGACAGGCCAACATAGTGGAGAAGAATACTCAACAGACCCCACAGCAAAACGCGATCTATTCCATATGAAAAATGGAAAGGTGGAAAACCCAACTTGAAATATTTCAAAGTGTGGGGGTGTCTAGCAAAGGTACAAGTTCCTTTACCTAAAAGGGTTAAAATCAGACCAAAAACAGTAGATTGAGTTTTCATTGGATATGCTACAAACAGTAAAGCCTGTCGATTTTTGGTCCATAAATCCGATAATCCCGAGATTCATGTTAATACGATAATGGAATCAGATAATGCTGAATTCTTTGAAAGCATTTATCCGTATAAAAGTGAATGCGAGTCGTTAAGTAAAAGACCTAAACGACCTCGAGAAGAACAAAGGAAAATACTCCAAGTGTAGAAGATCCAAGGCGTAGCAAATGTCAAAGAACATCTACTTCCTTTGGACCAAATTTTGTGACATTCTTGCTTGAAAATGATCCTCAAACTTTTAAACCAGCTATGTCGTCTTCTAATTCAGCATTTTAGAAAGAGGTAGTCAATAGTGAGATTCAATCAATTTTGGATAACCATACATGGGAATTGGTTGATCTTCCTCCTGGAAATAAGCCTTTAGGTTCGAAATGGATCTTTAAACGGAAAATGAAAGCTGATGGCACTATTGACAAATATAAGGCAAGACTTGTTGTCAAAGGTTATAGACAAAAGGAAGGCCTTGATTACTTTGACACTTACTCGCCAGTAACGAGGATAACATCTATTAGGATGTTAGTGGCATTAGCGGCCGTGTATGGTCTTGAAATCCATCAAATGGATGTTAAAACAACTTTCTTAAATGGAGAATTGGAGGAAGAGATTTACATGGAACAACCTGAGGGTTTTGTGGTTCCTGGTAAAGAAAAGAAAGTGTGCAAACTTGTTAAGTCGCTTTATGGACTTAAACAAGCACCCAAACAATGGCATGCCAAATTTGACCAAACAATGTTGGCAAGTGGTTTTAAAATCAACGAGTGCGACAAATGTGTTTACATTAAAAACACTTCAGGTCATGAAGTCATTGTTTCTTTATATGTTGATGACATGTTGATAATGAGCAAAAGTATGGCAGATATAAATGCTACAAAACACATGTTGGCTAGCAAATTCGACATGAAAGACTAATGAGTTTCTGATGTGATCTTAGGAATCAGAATTCAAAAAACTCCACAAGGTCTAGCATTATCACAGTCTCACTACATTGAAAAAGTACTTGACAAGTTCAAGTATTTGGATTTCAAAATTGCCAAGACTCCAATTGACGTGAGTTATGCACTTCAAAAGAATGAAGGTGAAAGTGACTCACAACTGGACTATGCAAGAGTATTGGGAAGTTTGATGTATATAATGAATTGTACGCGACCAGATATAGCATGTGCTATTAGCAAACTGAGTCGATTTACAAGTAATCCCAATCAAATACATTGGATGGCAATGAAACGAGTTTTGGGGTATCTGAAACATACCCAAAACTATGCTTTGCATTATAACAAATATCCCTCCGTGATCGAGGGATATAGTGATGCAAATTGGATCACCGGATCATCTGAAGTTAAATCCACGAGTGGATATGTTTTCACAATTGGGGGTGGAGCAGTGTCTTGGAAATCATCCAAATAAACGTGCATCGCCCGTTCTACAATGGAATCTGAATTCATAGCTTTAGATAAGGCCGGTGAAGAAGCATGAATGGCTCCGGAATTTCTTGGAAGATATTCCATTTTGGCCCAAACCTTTGGCACCTATTTGTATACATTGATAGTCAAGCGTCAATAGGCAGGGCAGGGAGCGTTATGTATAACGGAAAATCTCGTCATATACGACGGAGACATAATACCGTTAGATAACTACTCTCTAGTGGTGTTATCACAATTGACTACGTAAAGTCAAGAGATAACGTGTCGAATCCACTTACAAAAGGCCTATCTAGAGAGGCAGTTGAAAGATCATCAAAGGGAATGCAGTTAAGGCCTAGGACAAGTCATCATGGTGGTAACTCTACCTAGAAGACTAGAGATCCCAAGAGTTAGGTTCAAAGAGATCAAACAAAGTTATGAATGATGGTTCAAAATTGTCAAATAACTCAACCCATTCTCATGATGAAGACAATATTCAGAAATAAAGGTAAAGCATTAAGGCTTTTTGATGAGTCAATAAAGCTTAAAACTTTTTAATGATTTGCTAAGTCTGGCAGGATATGACCAGATAGTGTGTCTTTAGGATTACACGTTTAGGAATCACCTNTGTGACTTATGTTGTCAAGGTATACAACAAATCTTGACGGTTCAAAGATATCAAATCTAGCGATTGACCGAGTATATCCGATATAAGTTCACTACAGAAAGTTCAAAAGGAAACCTACTTATCCAGATGCAATTAATTCTTGCATGTAAAACACACACACGTCCGTGCATTCCTTTATTTTATAGCCATTCTCCATTCATGTGGGGGATTGTTGGTCTTTAAGATTAGTGTAGCTTAATTTTAAATTTAGTCTAGCTTAATTTTAAGTTTGGTATAACTTAAAGAGAGTGAATGGAAAATGGTGGGAAAAGAAATGGAGGGAAGTGAAATTTTGAATTAGTGCACTTTGTCCCTCATTGGAAGAAGGAAAAAAAATCTATGTGTATATATAGAGAAACTCTTCTTCTAGCTCTTAAAGTGTTGAGAAGAAGGCAAGCCTCACGTCGTCGTCGCTCGCTCGGCTCGGATTTGGATTTGGATTTGGTCAAAGATCGATTGATTGATTAATCTTTTTGGACAAAATTATTTTCAAATTATTTAATTAATTAATGAAAAAAATTCAAATTCGAAATGACCCGCGACCCGGTCCGATCCGACCCGTTTTCTCTTCTGGTTTACTTTAAATCCGTTTTTAAATTTCCCGCAATATTCGTACCTGTTCAAATCAACTATGGCTGTTCTGAAAGGATTCACACCTGTTCCAACAGCTATGGTTGTTCTGAAAGGTTGCAAAACCTTTTTAGAAACAATACGAAATTGGCTATAAATATACCTTGAATCCCATAATTTTTACTTATTAAATTTTCTAATCTTATTCTTCTTCTTCTTCTGCACAAAATATTCCAGTGAGTTTTATAGCATTTGAGTTGTTCGTTGTTCACCGGCGTTTTTGGTACCAACACTCCAGTGAGTTAAATCGTTCTATCCTGGGAGGATATATTCCAAAACCTGGGGTACTTGAGGGGAATAATTTCTTTAAGGACACACTGTGCATTCAGTGGGCTCGATTTTTTCCTACACTGTTTTCAGAATTCATTTTTGACGTTCTTGTTCTACTAACTTTCTGTTTCTGTATTTTTCAGAAAGTTTAGTGTTTTTAGTTTATTTTACAGCAATACAGATTACTAACATAAAATGGAAATAGAACTATTATTGTTTCTTGCTTTTCATCGTTTGTTCTTTTTATAAAGCTTATGGCATATAATTTTTAAGCCAAAATTAATAATACGTTTCATTTGATCGAGAAAAATAAAATCAACTAAAGTAATATAAGAGCCCAAATACATAATTGGGATTAGATTACATGTTGGGCATAATGATGTAAACATAATTTGGACATATGTCATAACATAGGGACGTGGTCAAGCTTGACTCACAGGTCATCCTCAAGAGAGAAAGTTTTAAGTACTTAGGGTCAATTATTCAGGGAGATGGGGAGATCGACGAGGATGTTACGCACCGTATTAGGGTGGGGTGGATGAAATGGAGGTTAGCGTCTGGAATCTTGTGTGACAAGAATGTGCCACCGAAACTCAAAGGTAAGTTCTATAGAGCGGTGGTTAGACCGGCCATGTTGTATGGAGCTGAGTGTTGGCCAGTTAAGAATTCATATATCCAGAATATGAAAGTAGCAAAAATGAGGATGCTGAGATGGATGTGTGGGAACACTAGGGTGGATAAGAGTAAGAATGAAGATATTCGGGAGAGGGTGGGCGTGGCTCCCGTGGACGATAATATGCGGGAAACGCGACTTAGATGGTTCGGACACGTGCGGAGGAGAAGCCTAGAGGCACCGGTTAGGAGGTGTGAGCGGTTGACTTTGACAGATACGAGAAGAGGCAGCGGACGGTCTAAGAAGTATTGGGGCAAAGTGATCAGGCAGGACATGGCGCGGGTTCAGATTTCCGAGGACATGACTCTTGATAGGAACATGTGGAGGTCGAGCATTAGGGTGGTAGGCTAGGGGGTAGTCGAGAGTTCTCCTCTCTTTGTACCAGGTAGTCTGATAGAGTTTTGTTTAGGTTTGTTAGCGGTATATATTGTGTCACATTGCTGTTTTGCATAATTTTGTGTTATTGTTCTTTCACTTATTCGTTGTTGTTATTTTCTTTCTGGCATATTTTGTTGTTATATGCCTTTTCTTTTGTTTCTTTTCTGATATTATTGTCTCTCCTGTTGAGCCGAGAGTCTCCCGGAAATAACTTTTTAAGGTAGGGGCAAGATCTACGTACACTCTACTTTTTTCAGACCCACCAGTGATATTTTACTGGATATATTATTATTGTTGTTTATATCTGAACAACTACGATTCATGGATAAAAATAATTTTTTTTTCCTTCAAGAGATAGCCGTTTGTTTAGCTGAAACCTGTAAATGTTGGCATGTGATTAACTGATTATTTTCAAATACTTGCAACAATGTGATCACACTTTCTCTGTTAAAAAGGTTACGAGAGAAAACTTTGAATTAGTTGATGAGATCTTTTAGTGCTCTTACTTTATTTTATTTTTAGCACAAAAGACAAAGACATTTCATTTTAATGCATGTGAACATTTTGGATGTGTTCACCAAAGGAAGGGTATGGTAGGACGAGTACTGTATGTCTACTGGCTATAGATTTTATCAAATTTTTCTATTTTTTTTTAACAAATACTTTTTTTTTTTTTATAGATTTTATTCATATTTTGGCAAATTTTCAAGTCCCAAAATCATCTCAAAAGTTGTTTTTTGCCCAAAATATTACTGTTTTTTTTTAAAATTTAAAAGTTATCCCAAACTTTTGTAATTTATAAAAAAACCCCACTTTCTTTTATTATGTCCTAACTAATCCATATCTACCCACTTCCCTTCACTAAACTCGCGCGGGTTTACTCTTCTCTATAAACAGAAGAAAACCTTCGTCAAAGTTATTGTGCCAATCTGTGGCAATGCACCCAGAAAGACAAAATTTGAAGGTAATTTGCTAAAATCTGCTAAGATTTGTATAAATTTGCTTCAGACTTGTTTCGCTTGTTCTGTATGAATTCTCTTCAGATTTGTTTCGCTTGTTTTGTATGAATTTTCTTCAGAGTTGTCGGGTATTTTTGATAGTTTTTAAAACTTATGAGTATAAATCATATTTCATGTTTTTTTTTAAAAAAAGTAAAATATGTTTTGGAAAATTATGTCCAAACAGATTTTCATCTTCAAACCAAATTTCACCCAAATCAAAATTTTTAAAATAAATTTGAAAATTTATGACCAAATACTAGTTTAATTATGGTTTTCGAGTTTGAGAGAGTTCATGTTTAAGAGTGTTTTCCCCTTAAATGTACCTTATGCGACTCAAATCTTTACTACTGAGAACTGAATACAAAAATAGAATGGTTTGCCTGTTTAGCAACGAAAATGCTATTACACAAAGAAGAAGTAAACCCCTGGAAAATAATTTTATTACCGATTCCTTTTTGTCACATGTTAAAAATTAACAAGAGAATTTTTATTAATAATTTTTCCCAGTTATGATAAATAACGCGATTTTGACTATTTTCAGGTTTTATATTTGTTTCTTCTTTTCACTAAGGAGGATAATTTGTACGGTTGATCCTAAAAAGTAAAAAATGAGAATGTAAAAGTAAGGTCTTGCTATATTTTCTTTGTTGTTCATCTTATGATAATTTTCGTCCGTTGCTTTCGATACAGTAGGTAATTTATATTCTGATTATATTTTTTGTCTAAAGAACAGAAATACAAATAAGGGTATATCTTTTAGGAAGTTTATTAATTATTTTACTCTTTACACACCGAAGGATACGATAGGATGGAAACAAAAAAAGTTTACTCTTACCTAAAGGTTTCTGGTTCAAGCTTCAAGAATAAGAAATTATTGATTGGGAATGTATCCCCCCTTAAAATGGGTTATACGTAATGCAATTTAGATTAGTTAGGTCAATTAATTTTAGATTTCAAAAAGTAATGCTAAAAAAATAGATTATTGGTTAATTTTCTAAAAAGCATGTTAAAATATAGAGGTGAATGTCCAGTTTGTTTGGATGGTTGTTACCCATCGTATTGTGTTATATCGTATACGATGTTTGTTTTGGTTGTTACTTAAATTTTATTGTATCGTATCGTTAAATTCGTCGTTACATAACGATGAAATGTGTCACTTTATGTAACGACCAATTTGGTGTGGCCGCGTCGTTACCATGTCTTTCTATCTCAATCTCACCCTTCATTATTATTAAATAATTTTATTTTATCATTTACTCGACTTTTTATATAGTAATTTTACCCTGTTTCATAATTTTCTTTATAATATTGCATGTTATTTTTCATGTTGCTGGTGTGCGATGACGTGAAACGATGGCTAACGACACAATCTATCCAAATATTGTATTTATCAAACGATATAATACAATACAATACGGTACGATACTATACATTATGAAACGATACGTAACAACCATCCAAACAAGCTGTAAACCCCCTAAAACTATCATATTTTTGTCAGTTACATACTTAAATTATCCGGTGTCCCAAAATCCCATTAACTATATTCCAACACTCACCACTAAAATCTCGACAAGGTTTTTTTAAAAATATATATGTGTAAATAGTTAAATAACGTTTTAACGACACCGAATAATTTAAGGTAGCTGACAAAAAAATAATAGTTTAGAGAGTTTCGTGGTATTCACTCTAAAATATATGATATAGTCATATCGAGGTGCCAATGAAATAGGCCACCACATCGACTATGTTGAACTTGGTGAGGTGACAATGTTGTCATTCCACAAGGCTAGAAGCTTATATAATTCAGTAAATCGTGTTGTCATTGTGACGAAATGTGAAGGACATATCATGTAAAACTAATTTAAATATCTGATCTATATTTTTGTAATTATCCTTTCCCTAAGTTTAGATGTTGATACATCGATCTGTTAATGTCCATAATGACAATTCGATGATCAAGAGGCCATCATCTCATTTACAGTGTGATTTTTTATAATCCAGTTGAGTATAAATAAGTAGTATATAATATACTATTAATAACCACAGAAATAAAAATCACGGGATATCATCATGGTATTTTAAACTTCTTCCCTTTCTCCTCAACTCCTTATTTTTCTTTTGAGGTATCTTTGTTTGTCAAAAAGTAGAAAGCTGACAATTGACCATCTATTATTACATCATTTCACGAATTTTTCAAATAGTGCAAGGCATACTTCTTCTATTTTAATTTATGTGACATAATTTGAATTGACACGAAATTTAAAAAAAAAAACACTTCTAAAGCGTATGACTATAAACAAATCATATTATTTGTGTGATTATAAAATATAAGATACTTGTGGCCATAGTCATACTATAATATTTTGTGATAAAATTTTTTATCATTAGCGATGAAATGAAAAGTATAAAACTAGTTATAAATATAGTTCATTCTTTTTGGAACGAACTAATAAAAAAATAATATCACATAAACTAAAATAATAGTACATTTCCGAGATGACAATTGACTATTTATTATATCATTTAGGAATAATTATTTTACAAACGACATAATAGTAATTGCGGTTGGTAAAATGCATTTCAAAAACAAAATAAGAAATACGATCGTAGGTCGCGTATTTTAATGCAACTTGTAAGTTCGTATTGTAGACAATAAATTGCGTCGAGAAAATAAAATCAAGACCGAAATATATTGCAACAATCGTAGTATTTGATTTCAAGTAATTGAGCGTTACAATCTCTATGAATCCTCTGATTCTACTTTTCTAGTATAAATTCAAGTGCCTTTGAGCTTGATCCTGAATTTGAATTTGATTTATCCGTTGCGAACACTTTGATTGTTGCCACGAATTGTATCACGAACAAGTAGCCTTGATCTTGAAGGCCTTGTATTTGATTTGACTTCGTTCTTGATCTTGAATACTTGAATTGTTCTTCGTTCTTGAGCTTGAACTTGATTGCTTGAAGCTTGTAGAGAAATTTGCGGCGTTTGATCCACGAGCTCTCTCTTGCTTCTTGTTATAACTTCTGGTGGTTTTTTCTGAGTTATGAAGACCCCTATTTATAGTTGTGGGAGGGAAGGGTTATGATAAGAACAAACTCTTTCGGGCCAATCAAATTGAAGTGTGACATGGACGTATTTGATTGGCCATAACATGTCACTTGCACACGTGGCACAATTTTATTGGTCTTTTAATGTGACTTGTCATGCTATGTAATTTTGACACGTGGCATGGTCATATTGGCTCTTCCGTTTGACGTGGCGTGTCATGTCATTTGACATGTGGCACCAAACTGGGCCTCTAGGAAGATGACATCATGGGCTTAGTGAAGTGGGCTCATCACTTTAGCCTAATCAAATGGGCTAGCCCAATAGATTAAGATTTATTTATTTAATCCATTTATATTGGACTTCTACAATAAATTTAATTATATTAGCTCATAATATTTATTCGGACCAATATATCTTGAATTTTAAAATATAATCCAAATACTTTTTATGGAATTAATTTTAATAAAATATATGCCTACAAATGCCCCCTACTTCAAGACTTATTCAATGCGAATCTTGAAGTACGAGCAATAATGATGCTCCTATTTTCTTTTCTCCTTTTTGGTGGTTCCAAATTGATCCACGTACAAACAAAGTCTCATGTTTTGTGCACCTTGATTTCAATTTATGTTTGAACTCCAAGCAATAAGGCAATCAAATGTAACTACGTCAGATATTATCCATATAGTCAAAGCTACTCCGCTTGGACTAGGAATTTGGATGAGTAGAAATTCCTTTTAAAGTCAAACAATGATTACATAGACTTATCTATAGTGGTCTCTTTCTTGATGCAAAACTTTCTCCGATTTTAATTGGCAATGCGGCAACAATTTTAAGTCTTCTTGGATTCAGTTTTCTAATATTATTCTAACACGGATAACTTGATGTGTCGTTACTTATCGTCCTGTTTGGAGACAAACATGTATATATTGAAGTCCATTTCCATGTTGGGCAAGAGTTATTGCTGCCTCCCGGCTCCTGATCCCACATCGGTAGCATCACTGCAATATCTTGTTTCAAAGATCTATATAAAGTCGTGTGCTTGTATTTGTTGAACACACATTCGCAGTATTTGCAAGCCACTTGAGTCTACTTTGCGACTTGGAAGCATTGACGCGAGGGTAATTTTGTCTTATTTTCTTGTGCTTTCTTTATTCTATTGTCCCTTTTTTTTTGTAGGTGAAATAAGAAAGGTGTGTTCTTATTTAACGAGATGATCCATGCATGAAGAAGACAATTAAAAGCTCGTGGTCAAGATTTTTTTTTTAAATGTTCACAGCGAAAAACTTTAAAAGTTCGCAGCGAAGACCATCACACCGTCTGAGCTAAAGACTTCATTTTTTATTTGAAGTGAAGACTGTTACACCGTCTAAGCTAATGGTTCCATCTTGTTTGAAGATTTAACTTCATTTTATCTGAGGCATAGACCATTACACCGTCTGGGCCAAAGATTTATTTTGTCTTAAGCGAAGACCATTACACCGTCTAAGCTAATGGTTCCATCTTGTTTGAAGATTTAACTTCATTTTATCTGAGGCATAGACCATTACACCGTCTGGGCCAAAGATTTATTTTGTCTTAAGCGAAGACGATTCCACCGTCTAAGCTAATGACTCCATCTTGTTTGAAGATTTAACTTCATTTTATCTGAGGCATAG
>ML393653.1:0-54059 GCA_005239525.1 Nicotiana knightiana
ATCCCGTCGTCATGAGATGCCCATGAATCCAATACAAGAAGTAGAAGTGTTTGATGTATGGGGATAGATTTCATGGGTCCCTGTGTCCTCTCCTACGGCAATAAGTACATACTTGTTGTTGTAGACTACATTTCCAAATGGGTAGAAGCTGCAGCGTTCCCCACCAATGATGCACGAGTGGTGGTGGGGTTCTTAAAGAAAAATATATTCACCCGTTTTGGAACCCCAAGGGCTATTATTAGCAACGGAGGCACTCACTTCTGCAATCGTGTCTTCGAGAAGTTGTTGGACAAATATGATGTGCGCCACAAGGTGGAAACCCCCTATCACCCTCAGACGAGCGGGCAGGTTGAGGTATCAAACCGTGAAATAAAGAGTGTACTGACCAAAATAGTAAACGCCACAAGAAATGATTGGGCGAAGAAGCTTGATGACGCACTCTGGGCCTATAGGACTGTATTTAAAACACCAATTGGTATGTCTCCATACAAGTTGGTATTTGGTAAGGCCTGTCACCTGCCTGTGGAGCTAGAACATCGAGCGTGGTGGGCACTAAAGCAGTTGAACATGGATCTCGATACTGCGGGAGAAAATCGAGTCACAGAGCTGCATGAGTTGGAAGATTTCAGATGTCAAGCATTTGAAAGCACAAGGCTATATAAAGAAAGAATGAAGAGGTTACACGACAAAAAACATTGTGGACCAAAATTTCAAACCCGGAGACAAAGTATTGCTTTACAATTCAAGATTGAGATTGTTTCCGGGTAAGCTCAAGTCCCGATGGTCTGGACCATTCAAAGTGGTCAACGTGTTTCCTTCTGGTGCTGTGGAAATTGCTGCTGAAGATGGGTCTAACGCCTTCAAGGTCAATGGAAAAAGATTGAAAATGTATGTGGGAATGAATGAAACTAGTGAGCTGGTTGTGGTGCATCTTTTTGAACCCCAGAGGCTGAGCGAACCTTAATTGCGCTCAGTCTGCGTCGTGCCGCGACATTAAATCAAGCGCTGGTTGGGAGGCAACCCAACACGTATAGTGTTACTCTATAAATTACTAACATATGCAGGTGTGTGAGAAAAAGGGTGAACACAGAACCACAAGAAAGAGGAAAACAAAAGAAAAGTTCTGCTAACGCCTAGACTAGCGTGCCCGCGCTAAGCTAGCTCTAAGGTCGCGCTAGTCAGGTTTTACACTGCCTCACGTATATATCCACTAGCACGGCCACGCTAATATTGCACTAGAGGTCGCGCTAGTGGGGTTTCCCACTGTCCCTCAACCCCTGGACTAGCGCGCCCGCGCTAAGCTAGCGCTAGACCGTCTCGACACATGTAAGTTTCGGGTAAAAAATTTTTATTTTGTTATTTTCTTGTAGTAATTTTCCCAACCACCCAATTACTTCCCCCCAACCGACACTAACCTATTATCCCTCCTCCTCTCAATAAAAATCCACCCTCCCATAAACCCTTTCCCTTCTTATTCTTCTTTTTCTTCTTTTCCTCTTCAATTTTCCTCCCCAAAAGAAGGCAACCCCTCTCAAGCACTCCCACCTCTAAGAATTCTTCAACCCCCATTACTCCATCTTTATCATTCAACCCTACAGGTATGTACTTCTCACCTTAAATTTTTTTTATTATTTATTTTTGTAACTTTGTTTTTCTTTTCCATTGTGTACACAACTTGTAGCCTTTTTTTTATTTATTGGTAGCCATAATGGGTAGTAGTTGATTTGTGCTGAAAATAGATGACATAGGGAGTGTGGGGTGTTGTGAGTATGTTTGGGTTATTGTGGTGGTGCTTCATGTCCATTATTTAGTGCTTGGGGTATTAAATTGTTAATGCCCACCATATGTTTGTAAAAAGACCCCAATGGCCACAAGTTTGTCTCAGCGAAAGCGCAGGACATATTCGCTGAAAAAAAGGATAAGACATCTATACCTGAGCAGGCCATGGACTCTGAAGCCATCAAGATGAATTGCCAAAGAATGTACGAAGTATTGATGCAGCGTCGCATGGACATTTTCTTTGAGGAACCTGATGAGGCAAATCCATAATTTTCAGGGAATTTTATGCCAATGCTCCGGAGCATGAAAACTATATTGTAACAGTGCAGAGAAGGCCGGTTAATTCCTCAATGGAGCATATCCGGACAATGTACAGGCTACCTCCACCAGCAGATGGTTACGTAGACGCCTACCACACCTACAGCAGAAAAATGACTCCTTGGGAAACGTTCACCCCGACCATCTGTCGACCGGGCATTGCATTGAAGTGGTACAAGTATGGAAACAAATTCCAGTCCTCGAGCCTCAAGTTTGAGGCCAAATGCTGGTTGTAACTGGTTAATAGTCGACTATTGCCATCCAAGAACACTTCGGAGGTGAACATTCCTCGAGCGTGTCTGATTTGGTGCTTCATGGTAGATGTGCCGCTCGATGTGGCACGGTTAATTCATGAGGAGATGTTTATCCGCATGAAAGTCCAAAGGTATGGGTTCTTCTACCCATCGCTTGTCACTCGATTGTGCGCTGTGGCTGGGGTGCCAGGCGACTTTGCTATCGATGGCCGGGTTCCTGAGGTGCACCCTTTCAAAGTTAAAAGAGTTACTACAGGAAAAGAGGCAATGACGGCCTATGAGAAATTAGTGGGGCATGACTCTGAGGAAGATGAAGCAGAGGAGGAGCATCACTAGGGAGGTGCGGAGACTGAGCATATGGAGGAGGAGCAAGCTGTGGACGTTGAAGGCCCGTCTAGGGCCAGTCGGGGCTAGCGGATGGATCACCTGGAGCACGATGTGGACGGGTTGAGAACCTCAGTGACTGAACTGGGGACCCGAGTTGATGAGATGTCCACCCAACAAAAGAAGTCTGAGAAGAAGATTATGGGCTGGCTACGCGTCGTGGGTCGTGCTTGCAACGTCAACCCAGACGCCGTCTCCGATCAAGATTGAGCTGCCAGGGAAGTCCCTTTACCTTACTCTGTCTTTTTATTGTCCATGAGGACATGTCCTCATTTTAAGTGTGGGGTAGGGGATGGTTTCCCTGTTATATTGTATGTTGTCGAGTTATGAATTATTTGTTTTAGTTTGTTTTGGTTAACTTGATCGAATTGCAGTTTTGATTTATGTTTTTTGTGTAGTCTGTTTTAGTTGTTGTTAGTAATAGTAATCAATTCGTCTTGGCCCGACGACGGATCCCTTCGACGGGGGTTCTTTAGGGTCCAAGTCAATCGAACAAAAAAAAAATTTAGTAGACTCCTCCTGATGACGGATTTATTAGGAAGTTTTCTTGAGGGAGGTCAGTCCGAAGAAAACATCAAAAAGATTTTTTATTTTTTTAGGTAGTGTAGTAACTCCCTCTTGGTTTTTCTTTTGACCACGGTTCTTTTCCAAGAGTTTAGCTTGAACCGGGTATAGCTAGCTTCCTTTTTTTTTTGTAGGAATCCTTTGAGCAAGGTGCTGAATGATAAAATGCTACCCTTAGTGTGTTACACCCAAACACCATGAATCCTAGAGTGTGACGCTTAGGCTCACTTGTTGACTCTTGTAGAATGCCTTGATGGTGCATGTTGTAACTAACTTGAATGCTCAATGGAGTGTTTTGATGAACCAATTTGGATTGAATTATGTGTCATGTGTGTGAGAGGTGTTCTGCATCTATTTTATGTCTGCATTTGGTACCTAGAACTTGCCCCGTGTGTGTACAAATTGAAATAGAAGTTTGTTTAGTCTTAGAAGGGATATATGCATTTCTTTGTTAAGCCAGACACAAATATATACCCACCTGAATATAATTAACCATAGTCAACCCCTTTGAGCTTATAAGCCTGTTTCTTTGATAACCACATTATGAACCATAACCAATTGTTTGAATAGCCTGTTTGTTTGAACCTGGTACTTCCCACGAGCACTTGAATTGTTAGCAGATATGTAAAAGTCAAAGTGTGGGGTGGTGGTTTTATCTGTAAGGAAAATCAAGGAAATAGAATGAAAAATGCAAAAGTGAAGGCCACTTAGAAAAAGAAAAAAAACAAAAGAAAGAAAGAGGACAATAAATACATGTAGTCCTTGATAATTAGTGGCATGGGGTAATTAAGAAGTAAAGCAGGGTGAAAGTTCTGGCCAAGCATGGAAATGGGCTGAATGTTAATGTAATTGTATTAAAAGTTCTTAGGGAGGTTAGTCACTATACCCAAAATGTATGCTACCCGTCCCTTAGCCTACATTACAACCAAATAAAGACCTATTCATATTAGACTGAATGAACTCAATTAGTGGAGTATTAATTTATGGGCTAGCCTATGGCGTATCTGTGTGACATATGAATGTTCTTTTTGAGAGTGAGTGAATTTTTTCGATTAAAAGTTCCCGTTGTTCTGACTATTATATTTTATGGAACTACTCTCAATTGTGTGAAGTGAGGGCATATGATTTATGAAAAAAAGGTAAGTCTTGACCTCCTCATAGTATTTCGAGGAAGTAAGATTATAGCAGGGCATGTGAGAGTCATTGCTTGAGGCATAGATGTTACACTGCTAGGTGCAGTGCTTGTAAAACGTTTGTGGTGTGACACCGTAGGGGAGTGTTTGATGTAAAGAAACCTTGTAGGATATAGTGGATTGCTCGAGGTCTAGCAATGAATTAAGTGTGGGGTGTTGATAATAGGCTGAATTCACATAGTTTAGCATATATTTATACTCTAACTTAATGAGGTTTTACGGTCTTAAGTGAGTTAAATGATGATAAATTGGCTCTAATGGTGATTTTTTTGTTTCACAGGAGTACAATAAGCTATTGAGGACTTATGACGGTGATCCGGGAAAATTTGAAGAATAACTGACCATGGGGTAACTCTGAAGTGATTTGAAGGCTGGAAATTTGTCAAGACAGTAGGAAACCCCATTAGCGCAGGCATTAGCGCGAGAGTGATCTGTCGGGCAGTGCTAAACCCCATTAGTGCGGGCTGTAGTGCGAGACTAGCGCGCCCGTGCTCGTCCTAACGAAAAAAATACGTTAAGAAGGGTAATTTTTGGAGTTTGGGGCCAATCCACTTAACCTATAAAAGGTTCAATTCTCCCAAAGGACCAGATTATCCAGGTTTAGAGTTTAGAATAAGAAAAAGCTAGGGCAAGAGGCAAGAAGGGCAATTGGGCATCAATCCATATATCCTTCTCTTGCAATTTTTATCATTGTCATGAATTCTTTTGTAGGTTTCATTATTGTTATGAGTAGCTAATTGTTTTAATCTAAGATTTTGGTGGAACCCGTTGGGGAATGGCGTTATTGTGATATTAATATAGTTTTGATTGGTTGTTAATCTCTATTTGTTCAACTACGTTCTTGTTGTAGTTAATTGAATGGCCATCAATTAGCTGTGCCTATTTATTATGTATCTACTTGAGAGAGAGTGCATATTTAGGTAGTTGTTTGAACAACATCACTCCCGAAGTATAGACGAGAGTCATAACCGAGGGTTTAGAGGTTGGATTAGAGATAATGATACCTCGGGTGCAATCTAAAGTGAGCTGTAATGCAATCTAGCTAGCGTAACTTGAGAGAGTGCGTCTAGTAAATTATCATAATTACTTGAGAGAGATTTATGGTAGCTGGAGTTTTTATGATTGATAGAGACAACTAATCAAACTATAAGAAGTATCCGAGAAGGAAGTTCACCAACGGGGGAAACCATAACCTTAGACCTTTATCGCATCTGTTTACATCTCAATATTAGTTATCTTTTAGTTTATTTAATTTCATTCAGTCGTAGTAGTAAAAATACTGAAAAGCGATATTCATAATATTTGGGAACTTGATTATTGATAATTGTGTGGTCTAACAACAATAATTGATAGGTTAATTCCCTGTGGGATTTGACTCTGGGATAAATACTCAGATATATTTGCAACGCCCGTTTAGTCTTTTTATAAGACATAGTTGAGAGTGATCAAGCACAATAAAGAAAGCTAGGCATAATAAGAACAACTCAACAAGGAAGAAAATAACATGTAACAGTCGTACCCAAATACACGGTTCAACAACAAAAACTAACACGAATCCGATAACTCTATGTAAGGGTAAGTCAACTAAGGTATAGGATATCTAGACTTCCTTTAAAGTTGGGAGGTTACGAGGATATTCAATAATTTCACTTAAGGACAAGCAGTGAAAAAATAACCATAACCTCAATTAAGACCAACAATTATAGGATGAGATGATGATAATTACAAATAGAGATAAGAAGTTATGAAGACATGGCATGACAGTAAGAGGGATAAAATCTTCAGTTAAGTCAATTAGGAGTCAAATAGGCAATAAGAGTGAATCTAAAAGCAAGTAATCCTAATTTACGCAGGTAGAGATGAAACTAGTAATTAGGAACTCAGTCATAACAAGAACAACTTAATACACACTGAATATAAGGACCTAAGAACAAAAAAAGGACAACCTTCCCCAAATAAGTCCGAGCACACACTCGTCACTTCGCGTACACGGACTACAATCACATAGAAGGCTTAAATCCTAAGGGGTAGTTCCCCCACACAAGTTTAGGCAAGATACTTACCTCGAACCGCTCAAATCAATCTGAAACCACGCTCTTGCCACGAGTATCCAACTCCGAATGGCCCAAATCTAATCAAATCAATTGCATAATGTAAGTATAACTACAAGTAACTACTTTAGCTAATGAATTCGAAGCTAAGCTAAAAAAAATTCCCAAAAAGTATTCCCGGACCCACGTCTCAAAATTGGGTGAAAATCACAAATTACGAGCACTCATTCACTCACGAGTCCAACCATACTAGTTTTACTCAAATCCGATTTCGAATCGACATTCAAATCCCAACAATTTGTTTTATGAAGTTTCTACAATTTTCCCAAATTTCCACCTCAAATTACTAATCAAATGATGAAATCATGGATATATTCATGAATATTAACCAAATTCGAGTTAGAATCACTTACCCCGATGAATTTCTTGAAAAATCCACGAAAAATCGTCACAAACCGAGCTCCCTAGGTACAAAATGTGAAATAATAACCTAAAACCCATTTATATAGTGCACTCTTGAACTCCCACTGTGCGATCCGCGAAAATCCAAGCGCGACCACGCCTCCCAGCTCCTGCGGTCGCGAAAAAATGGTGCGGCCGCACTTTTGGTGGCTGCAAATGCCAGATTTTAGTATTTTGGCTATAACTTTCTCCACAGATGTACAAATGATGATTGGTTTCTTTATCTTTCTGGAAACTAGACATGAAGGGCTACAACTTTTGTTTTTAAATCATCTCAAAATTCTTTGTAGATCAAAAGATATAGGCTTCTGAAGTCGAACCAGCGGATCTGCAGAACCTCCCTGTAGCGCGGCCGCGGCCAAAAATATGCTGACCGTGAAAATCAAGCCGAAGACCGCGAAATTTTACTGAGGTCCGCAAATTCAAAGCACCAGAACCATGCCTGAGTTTCGGAAATGCCCGGACTCGCTCAAAACTCACCCGAAACACACCCGAGGCCTCCGGAACCTCAACCAAAGGAACCAACAAGTCTATCCCCTAACACGGACCCGCTCGAGGTCTCAAATCACATCAAACCACGACGAAACTACGTATCGCACCATGAATCGGGTTTATGAACTTTTAAATCTTCCAACTTCAAAAGACTCGTGCCGAAACCTATCAATTCAACCCGGAATGACGCCAAATTTTGCAGACAAATCCCAATTGACATAACGGAGCTGTTCTAACTCTCAGAATCACATTCCGACCCTGTTATTCCCAAAGTCAACCATTGTTCAAACTTTTTCACTATCCAACTTCAACTTTTGCCGAAAAGCCTCAATTGCCCTACAGACTTTCAAATTCAAATCCGGACGCACGCCTAAGTTCAAAATCACCATAGGAGGTTGTATAAGGCCTTATGCCGCCGAACGGAACTTGAATTCTCAAAACGACCGACCGGGTCGTTACATGATCCTTTTTAAGTATTATTTAAAAAAATAGCATCAACTATTGTTTATTCCATAAAAAGCACTTTTTTTTCATTATTAGCATATTATAAAAATTAAGCTCAACAATTAATAAGGTAACTTACTCACTAATCAAATGAAGTACTTTTTTTGTCCATCTCCATTTTCCCTTTCCAACATTCATCTTCTTCATCTATTTTTGAAAATCTGATGCATACGTGAATGCCACCTAAATTCAAGATATATTGATTTATACATTTTTATACTTTATATATCAAGTATCACTTTAATTCAAAATATATTTTTATTTATATATTTGTTGTATATTTATTTGTGACGTGCCATCTTATTATATATTTTTAATATATATTTTAAATATATCTTACATACCAAGTGCCATTTTAATTCAGGATGCATTTTATGTATAATTTTTTGTATATTTATATACCATCTTAATTAAATTTAAGATATATTTTTTTATTACATGTCTAAGTGTCATCTTAATTGAAGATGTATTTTTTTATGTATATATTTTATATGTGTTAATTCAATGTATATTTTTTATATATACGTTTCGTATATATTAATATATATTATTATCGAAGTGAGATCTTTATGTTAAGAAAGGAAGAAAGAAGGAAGAGAAAAACTTAATAATTAAAAATAAAACAAATGGAACAAATTTAAAAAAATTATTGGCTTCGGCAGAAAATAAAATTAAGAAGATGAAAAAAAAAGAAGGAAAGCTAATAGATAAAGAAAAAAAAATGCATGATTTTTGTACAAAGAATTATTGACTTTCCATTCAAATTGCTTATGTTTAAGGATTAATAATTAATATTCATATTTTAGTGGAACTGTGTGCTACAAATATAAATATTTTCCTGCCACAACTGTAATATTGGGTTTCATGCTAAGAATGTGTTATATTTCTTTTAAACTGTGACAGTTATGTAAAGTTGCCTAATTTTTAAGTAATCCTTATTTAGGGCAGGTAATATACAAAATTAGAATAATTTTGATAAATAAGTTTTAAATATTGTATAGGAACGAAAAAATCCATCAATTTTGACAAGCCTAAAATCGGTCCAACCCACCCATTTGACACCCCTACTATACTTAATACTAGTGCTAGCTGGAACAAATTTCATAGAATTCTATTATATTGTAATTCATTTTATTATTAAAAGTTATCCTTAGAACTTGTGATTTTATATTATAGATGTATATTATCCCGAATAAAATGAGAAGTTTATAGTTAAAGATATTTTCAATATGTATCTCATTCTTTTTTGAATGAAAAAAGTCATATAAAATGAAACATAGGGAGTATCATGTGGTTAGTTATTTAAGTTATGTGCCTATATAATTTTTATATTATAACATAAAAATGAGTGTATATTTACATATTATAATATAATATTTATTCTATTTTTAGTTTACGGGATCAAACTTGTAAGTAGAAAAAACTTAACTTGACAGTTAGAAAGATCGAACGAATCTTTTTATTTTATTTAAAATTTTAAATTATGCATTGTATACTAGTT
This sequence comes from Nicotiana knightiana, assembly GCA_005239525.1. Classification (NCBI taxonomy): domain Eukaryota; kingdom Viridiplantae; phylum Streptophyta; class Magnoliopsida; order Solanales; family Solanaceae; genus Nicotiana; species Nicotiana knightiana. Next base: position 9,503 of record ML393653.1, read on the forward strand.
TATAATATATCAAGCTAAATATTATGCAATTTGTAATACATCGAATTAAATATTATATACAATTTGTAATATATCAAACTAAATATTAAATAATTCTTGCATACCAATTCATGCACTATTCATTACTAATTGATTACTAATTCAGTCGGTTTATTTTTCTTTTTCTCCTTTTGCTAGAAGATTACTATTTTGTGGAATAAAATTGGAAAATTAGCTAAAAGAACAAGGGGAAAAAATTGTGGTCCATTTAGCAAGCAAATAACACCTAAATCATTAAGCGGGTGGGGTGCTGCTCAATAGAGGAGAACATCGAAGCAGAAAAGATTCAGGTCCATACATTTTTCCTGGTAAAGTTTTATTTTATCGTTTAATTTACTCTCCTAAAATTCTGGGTTTTGTTTTTTGTAACTTCACTAGGTTGTATGACTCTTTGATTTGTCATTTGAATTCTTAGTGTTAAATGCAGAATAAAATAAAGGTTTTTAGGTTTTAATTCTTTTAAATTTTCAGTTTGATACTACATTAACTTTTGAATATCCATGAGGTTTGAAATGAACAAATAAAATTTTCTTCTTGTTTTAAGAGTAACTATAATATAGTTTGATGTTTGTTGTAAGGTTCAGTATTTGGGGGAAATTTTAACCTTCCAGTAACCATAAAATCCTGGTTTTGCCTTTGACTTGTGAAAGTTATCTTTCAGGAATATATTGTGCGGACTCTCCAAAATGTTGTCGCATCTGTGTCGAATCCTTCAAAAATCCACTATTTTTTGAAGAATCTGACACACATTCAACAATATTTTTGGAAAGTCCGGGCAACATATATTTCAGGGTATTATCTCTACATCATAAATCAAGCCAAAACAGTAATCTACTTCCCTTTTTGATAAAGAATTCGAAATTCAATTTTAAGTTTCATAGTGCCCGCCCACAAACTTGTACAGTACGCCGAAGAAATCTCCTTTGTTAACCAACCAAATTTTTGCTGCTGCATTTTGGAGAGTGAAGGAGACTAGGAAAAAGGTATTCTCTGATAAAATTGATCGATGCAACCCGTAACATCCTTTTTCTTTCCCAACAGTGATAAAAGAAAGGTCATTCGGTCCAGGGGTGTTATTGTAATATAGATTAGTTACACACAAACTAAGTTGAGGGACTTATGTGTAAAAGTTAGAATAATTTTATCCTTAAAAGATAATCAGTAAGAGGCGGTTAGAGGTGAGACTTAAAAATACCCACACACACGTGTATTTTGTGACCTTAATAAAATTACAGAGATTCATCTTCTTCACTTCATCTCTTTTCTTCCTTCTCTGTTAATTCCTCACTCAGAATCAATTGCATGTTGTATTATCGAGTGGATTCAACTGATTTCACCATGGTATCAGAGTAGCGATCGTGAATTCACCGATATTCAGGCAAAATCTAGAAGATCGGAGTTCCGACGAAGTTGAGTTTCAGTCAGCCATGGCAGGAAACGAAGTTGCTTCCCTAGATCAAAACCATTTGTTGTTTCTACAACCATTAGATGCTCCAGGACTCGTCCTAATAGCGCTCAAACTCACAGGGTCAAAAAACTATGCTCTGTGGAGTAGGGCGATGAAATTAGCGCTCCGGGGAAAAAGTAAACTAGGGTTTGTGGACGGAACTTGTGTGAAGAGTATGTACAAAGGAGAATTAACAGAGCAATGGAAAAAATATAACGCGATCGTGTTGTCATAGATTGGGAGCACTGTATCGAGTGAATTGATGTCGAGTATCGTCTATACCTCTAATGCAAGGAAAGTGTGGAATGATTTTCAGGAAAGATTTGATCGATAAGACTTGACAAGGATTTATCACCTTTGGACAGCCATCACAACTCTAAGGCAAGGTACTGATTCTGTCACTAGCTATTTTTCTAAAATGAAGGACTTGTGGGATGAATTAGATGTGTTAGTGCCACTGCCTTCATGTGACTGTGAAGAATCTTGACTCTTAGTAGAACATCTGAGATCTCAACGTTTGCTACAATTTCTTATGGGGCTAAATGAAAGCTATAGCAACATAAGGAGCAATGTGTTAGCTAAAAGGCCTGTTGTGACTGTTAATGAAGCCTACACTATAGTAACTCAGGAAAAAGCCAGAGGTCTTTAGGTGTTGTTAGTACACATAGGAAACCCCTCACCATGTTAGCAGGGAGAGGCCAGATTTTAGAGCAAAAAATCCTGAAGTTATTTGGGAACATTGTGGGTATAAAGAGCATCTTAAGGAGAATTACTTCAAAATAATTGGATATCCATCTGACTTTAAGAGCAAAAAGAAGAACCAGCCTGCAAGAGGAAAGGCCTATGCTAACAATGTGAATGTGAATGCAAATAATGAGGAAGGGAAACCAACGACTGTGCAAGAAGGAGCAGGGCAGTTCTTCACAGAAGAACAGTACCAACAACTGGTCCAGTTGCTGTAAAAAATAACAATTGCAGAAAGTTCTCATAATTTTGCAGGTATAATCTCTCTATTATCAAATGCAGGTATGTGTGATTGGGTAATAGATACATGAGCAACACATCATGTTACATACTGTAAGGACATTCTAAACAATATTAAAAGGGCAGATGATCAAGGGAGACATGGAGTACAACTTCCTACTGGAAGTCAATCACAAATCTCACACAGGAGAGGCTTCCATATTAGGAAATAAAACAGTAACAAATATCTTGTATGTGCCAGATTTTAAATTTAACCTATTGTCAGTACCAAAGCTCAGAAAGGATCTTTGTTGCTCAGTCACATTCTTCCCTGATTTTTATATGCTTGAGGATCTTTACAGTGGTAGGGTGATGGGGATTGGTAGAGAGAACAATGATTCGTACTTGCTTAAGGAGAATATAACAGTAGCAGCAGCAGGAGTTTTCCTGAGAAAAGGAGAAGAAACTGAACTTTGGTACTTAAGGTTAGGACACACTTCAATGAAGGCAATGCAGCATATTCCAGGGTTGCAAAATAAAGTTGATATGCAAGTACAAAAGAATTGTCAAATGTGTCCCTTAGCTAAGAAATGTAGGATGAAGTTTCCTATTAGTAGTACTAATTCCGCTGGAATTATTCAACTCATTCACTTAGATGTTTGGGGACCTCACAGAGTACCTACATATGATAAGAAGCATCACTTTGTTACTATTATTGATGATTATAGTAGGTATACTTGTGTGTGTTTGATTCAGTCAAAGAATGAAGTACTAGTTGTAATAAAAAATTGCAATGATTCAAAATCAGCTTGGTATAACTGTCAAGGTGTTAAGATCAAACAATGATACTGAGTTTTTTAATTCTCAATGTAATGAATTGTTAACTTCTTTGGGAATCATTCATTGGAGTACTTGCCCATATACCCCTCAACAAAATGGTACAGTTGAAAGAAAGTATAGGCATATGTTGGAAGTGGCGAGAGCACTGAAATTCCCAAGCTCAGTGCCAATAAGATTTTGGGGAGACTGTGTAAGAACAACTGCCTATCTGATAAACAAATTGCCCACAAGAGTATTACAAAGGAAGTGTCCATATAATGTTGCATGGAAAACCAGCAAGAATAAATCACCTAAGAGTATTTGGATGTCTTTGTTTTGCAAGAAAATTACTTGGAGAAGATAAGTTTTCACCAAGGGCAAGGAAATCTATTCTCATTGGTTATTCAGAAACACAAAAGGCTAGTATTTGTTAGCAGAGATGTAACATTCAGATAGCATATCTTCCCTTTTCAAGGAAGGGATGCAGATTGCAAAAGATCTCTTCCCAAGTGATACACCATCAGTTGTTCCAGTTGTGAACTCATGCCTAAACAACCAGTTTATCATCCAAACACTGAAGATCAGATTCCAAATGAGGGAATGGCAACAACAAACTTAGAATCCATTCCAGCAGTAGCTGATTCTGAATAAGTTGTGACTCTAATAGCTGAGCCTGATGATGCAGACACGGTTCAACAAAGTGCACCATTAGTTGAGGTACAAGCAGGCACAAGCCAACCCCCTGTAGAAGGAATACTTAAAGATAACTTGCATACCAAAAATTCCAGTAGAGTTTCAAGACCCTCTATTTGGCTGAAGAATTGCATTACCATATGCAACTCACAAAACAAGCCACACTGTATCTCTAACTCTATTGCGTACGGTCATTTATCCAACAACCACCGGGATTATTTGGGAGTGTTTGCAGTAGAAGTTGAACCTAAATCCTTCAAGGAAGCATGCAAGGACAAGAACTGGATAGAAGCAATGTCACAGGATACTAAGGCTCTTGAGGACAATGCTATATGGGAGATAGTTGACTTGCCTGTTGGTAAGAGAGCAATAGGATCTAAATGGGGGTTCAAGATAAAATACAAAGCAAATGGGGAAATAGAGAGATACAAAGCTATATTAGTGGCTAATGGTTATACTTAACAAGAAGGTTTGGATTATCATGAGACCTTCTCTCCGGTGGCAAAAATGGTCATTGTGAGGATAGTGATCAGTATTGCAGCATCAAGAGGTTGGACTTTATTTCAAATGTATATGAACAATGCATTCTTACAAGGAGACCTCTATGAAGAAGTTTATATGGATGTACCTCAGGGCTTCCAGAAACAAGGGGAGCACAAAGTGTGCAAGCTACTTAAATCTCTATATGGCCTTAAGCAGGCCTCAAGGCAATGGAACATTAAGCTGACTGAAGCTTTACTGGAAGGGGGATACTCTCAAAGTACTCATGATCACTCTCTATTCACTAAGAAGACAGGACCTCACATTGTTATCATCCAGGTCTATGTGGATGATTTACTTATAACTGGCAGCAATGTAGAACTGATAGAAGAGGCTAAATAGGCCCTACACAATTCTTTTAACAGAAAAGGGTCGGATATACCCCTATACTATCATCAATAGTTTAAAAAATTCCCCCGTTATACTATTAGGACATCGTAATCCCTGTCGTTATACTATTATTTGTATAAGCCCTTACTTTAACGGAAGTGCCACGTGGCACGCGTATAACTATCCGGGTTATTTTATAAGTGCTCCGACCCACCCATAACCCAACACGACCCTAACCCTCTCTAAAACACGGTAGATCACCATTCTTTCACCTTTGAACCCTAATATTTCTTCTTCTCAATTTTTTAAATACGGTAAAACATGGTCTATCACCATTATTAAAATTCTCTCTTCTTCTTCTCAGTTAAACTCTGATTCTTGCATTCTATGTCTAGTTCTAGTGTTACATAGAGGAGAAGGTGCTACTGTGGGGATTCTCTCTTCTTCTTCTCAGTTAAACTCTGATTCTTGCATTCTATGTCTAGTTCTAGTGTTACATCGAGGAGGAGGTGCTACTGTGGAGAGATTGCGAACAACTTCACCTCGACGACCAGAAACAACCCCGGAAGGAGATTCTACAAATGTGCTAAACCAGAAGTAAGTGTGAATTTAGTCGATGTATTTAATGTCTTAATTTTTTCTATTGTTCAAATTTTTTCTGTTCTGTAAATTTTTTCTGTTCTCTATAGTAATTATTTTTAATTGTTTGTATTTGTAAGAATGAGTCATGTGGATATTGGGAATGGCAAGACGAAGCCCTCCCGGACAAAGCGTTGATAGTAATCAATGATTTCAAGGCTAAATTGGATGCTGCCAATGTAAAAATCAGGACATTGAATATGTTGTTGGATGCGTGCAAGCTTGAAAGGGACAATTTGATTGAAAAATTTGATATGTTGGAGGATTTAAATGACGTTGAAGTGAATAAAGCAAGGGAAATGAAAGTGAAATTGATGCACATGAAGATGTTCATTATGGTTTCAGTTGCACTGTTAGTCGGATTTGTTGTTGCATTGAAGATGAAATGAATCCAGCATTTTGTTTAGTGGAGTAGGTTTTTGATGTAGTTGATTGTTGTAACATCTAGATTTTAAAGAAAGTTTTGTGTTGGTCAGCTTGTAATGAATCCAGAATTTTGTGAATGAATCAAGCCTTAATGCACTATGGCATTTTGTGTAGATTTTCATGAATGCACTTCTAGTATTCAAATACATTGTGTTGGTGAGTTGCTTCTAAACTGGGCAGTACAATGTTGCTAAAAATTGGACAGCATTTTGCACCAACCTAAAGCCAAAAAATCTGGGCAGTGAACAACCTTAAAGCAAAAGAAAACAGAAAAAACTAGGTATTACAATGTTGCTATAAATTGGACAGCATTTTGCACCAACCTAATGCCAAAGAATCTGGGCAGTGAACAACCTTAAAGCAAAAACAACTGGGCAGTTAAAAACCAAAAATCTGGACAGTTAACTGGAAACATTTCGATAACAATCTTAAAACATAAATTACAACCCAAAATCAGAAATTAACATGCTGTCAATGCAGTAACTACAACCAGAAATTAACATATTGTCAATGCAGTAATTACAACCCAAAATGCAGTACTGTCAATGCAGTAATTACAACCCAAAATATTAATTGTCATGAAGTTTGTAGTAATTACATCCAGAATACACAAAAATTACATAGATTTGGATAGAATCAGGATTGTCATTTTCCTTTCCTTATCTTCAGCTTCCCAAACTTCTGTTGCCTTTGTTTTTCTAACTGAGTTGAAGTTGTAGCTGCTTTACCCTTCCACATGAGGCCCGCTGGTGAATATGGAAGGGTTGTGGGCTCACTTACCCCAGTGTGATCACCAATAAAGTTTATAGATCTAGTCCCAATAGGTAAGTTTGCATGCTGCCTTAGTTGAAGTCTTGTATTGGCTTCTGATATCATCTTTGGCCTAACCACAACATCTTCATTATGTTCCATACTTGATTGACCAACTCTAGGTCTAGGCATGAAGCTAAAGCCATCTTCCTGACTTGGTTGAGTCATTTGTGGTGCTGAACATTGTATTTCTTCTTCTTCAGCTTCAGACTCCATCAAAGTTCTTGTCCTTTTCCTGGGTTGTTTTTCCTTGCTTACCTGCTTTCCCTTTGGTTGCTATTAAATAACAAGTACAACATATTAGAGATATAGATAGGTTCATCAAAAAATCATAGAACATAAATAAGTTGGGAGTCTAGATTACCTGAGAACAACTTTTTGCATTATGGTTTGGTTGACCACAATTTCCACAAGTCATTACTCTACCTTTTCTGGACTGTGACCACACTCCTTGCCTTTTAACTGCCTCATCCTTCTGCCTATCCCTCTTGATTTTTGGCCTGCCAGCCAACTTTACCAATTCTGGGGGCTCCATCGCTTGTGATGGGTCAAATTTCCAAAAAATTTCTCCTTTAACAGGTTGTAGCTTATGTCTATAAGTAAGTAGGAAAGCCTCCTTACTGTACCACCAGTGCATCTCTGTCAAAGGGTCACCCCTGTTGTGAAGTATAGCTCTAATAGCATGAGGGCATGAGATTCCTGTAAGGTACCATGCCCTACATGTGCACTTCTTGGTGGTTAAGTTGACACAATGCCTGTCACAACCTTCACTAACTTCATATCCTCCTTCTCCATTGGAATTAACTCTACACAGTTGAGCAATCTCCATGAATTCATTGTATAATTCTAGGCTCTTTGGAGTGTACTCATTGCTCCATGTACCAGCTTCAGCTTCATGATTTGCCATCATGTTCATAACTTTGACTCTTATGTCTTCCAACATCTTAATGATTGGCTTTTGCCTTGCTTCCAGAATCCAGGAATTGAATGATTCAGTCAAATTGTTGTCAACTGTCTGATTTTTGCAAACTGTATCCAAGTAAGCTCTGCACCAATACTGTGGCGGGTACTTCAATAAACTCTTTGTTGCATCTTTGTTCAACTCTCCTAGCTTGATTAGTTGGTCTTTGAAGTATTCTTCATAAGTGCACCATGCACACCACCAAAGAAGTTTCTTGCATTCACCAGTATTATATGTCTTGCACCAATTAGCCTCGATATGTCTAACACCAAACCTGTGATGTGTTTGTGGTAAAACAGTTTTCATAGCCTCAATTAACCCCTAGACATAAGTATAAGATAGAAAGAAAAATGAAATTAGAAGATGAAATTCAAACTGGACAGTATAATGGACAGATTACTGGACAATAAACATGGACAGAAAAACAGGACAACATACTGGACAGAATCAAAAAGGAAAAAAAATGAGAAGTAGAAGCTGGACAACATACTGGATAGCATTTAACTTGGCAATAAAAATGGACAGAAACTAACTTAAAACTGGACAATAAATTACCTTTTGCATGTCTGACATGAATGTGATTTCTTCTCCTTCCTTAAGGTCTAGAGATCCCTGAAGCAATTGTAGGAACCAATTCCAAGAATGCTTTGTTTCCTTATCAACAATGGCCCATGCCAAAGGATAAAAATGGTTTTGTGCATCCTGTCCAACATAAACCAATAATTGACCTTTGTCTTTCCCCTTTAGAAATGTGCCATCTACACCAATAAATGGTCTTGACCCTAACCTGAATCCCATCTTCATAGCTTTGAAGCAAACATACATCCTCAAGAATCTTCTCTTCCCAATGTCAAGTGCATTTTTTGAAATGTTAATGACTACATCACTACCAGGATTACTTTCTCTCAATTCCATGGCATAAGCATCTAGTTTGTTGTATTCATCTGCAAAACTCCCTTCTAAGGTCTCCAATATCATTCTTTTTGCCTTCTTGCACTTCCCATGACTCACATTTAACTCAAAAATCCTATTCAAATCAAGTACCATCTCCCTTACCTTATACTTAGGATTATCCTGTAGCTTTCCCTTAAAATAATGTGCAATGGTATTGTAATCAACAGTATTATTATCATATGCAGTGACACAATTGTGTTCTGTCTCTAATGTCTTTACAGTAACCCCCGCATTACCATCTTTGGATATTAAACAAAGAAAGGGACAACCCACAATGCATCTATACCTAAGCCTCCTTTTGTCACTCTTTCTCATTTTTAAGGCTTTCTTGTTGGCTAGAGCATACAACTTCATAAACTTCCTAGCTTCTGGTATGTCCTTAAAGGCCATGCCTTTATATATCTCCTTGTACTCACTTAGATTCTCATTTATGTCTCTTTTTTTTTGAGTTTTGAGTAAATTTAGTTGTTTAGAATCATATCCTTCAGAATCACATCCCTCAGAATCAGAACTAGAGTCAGAACCAATTTCACTTATTGAACAGTCAGTACCAGGTTCATCTAAAATTTGAAATGATTCACTATAATCAACTATATTGGGAATACCCTCAATAAGAGGGTCAAGTTCATCCACAACATAAAGGTTCAGTACATTATATTCAGTAGAAAGCAAGGATGTCAATTTTCTAATCCCCACATCCCCTTTAACCTCATACAATTTACCAGAAGGTGCAACAACTATTAGTTGTTGAATCCCTAAAAAACCTAGCTCAACTATGAATTCAGATTCTATATCAATATAAGAAAGCAAGTCTGGATCATACCCTGACAAGGTGTGCACTTTATTCTTTGTGTACCCAGCTTCAGGATGTGTAACACATGCACCTTCATAATTGAATATTAATTCAACTAACACCATCTCCAATAACCTAGTAAATATAGCAAATAAGAATGGTTATCAAACAGTAAAAAAAGGTAGAATATTAATATAAGTGTTGTGAGACAGAATGTATAAAGTAAAAAAAAATGACAAAATATAGGCAGAAACTGAAAGGCATTTGCTGTGAGACAGAATGTAGAAAGTAAAATGAATGAATAAAAAACGCAGAAAATGACATGTGAGACATAGGGTCCCATGAATAAAGAAATACAATATGTACAAAATTATCCACAACAAAATTCAATTTTTGGGCCACCACTTCATAAAAAATTGACAAAGAGAGCAAATTGACAAACATGCACAAAAATCCAACCACAAAAATAGTTTAATGAAGCAATTTCCTTCAAGGGTCCTACATTTAGGACCACCTTCGCTAATAAACAAATAAAAAGACTAGAATCTCAGTCAACATCATAGAAAAAACAAATCTAATATAAAACCCTAAAGCAGAAAACAATAAATCCAATTTTTTGCAGAAAACAACTACAAATCGGGACCACAAATAAACTAAAACATGCAACAACTACAAGACGGAAAACTATAAAGTATTTACATAAAAATGAAGGATAGAAGTAATATATTGTTCAAACCGAAATCCTAGACCCCAAAATAAGAAAAAGTAAAACAAGTAAACGGCAAAATCGAGTAACAAATACTATAATCAACAAGTACAATGAAGACACAACTGACTTTTACACCAATAGCATGTGAAATCGTTCAGCATCAGCTAGGGTGATCTACCATGTTTTAGAGAGGGTTAGGATCTACTATGGTATTTTGTGTTGAAAAGATAAAAGGGTTCAAAGGTGAAAGAATGGTGGTCTACCGTGTTTTAGAGAGGGTTAGGGTCGGGTTGGGTTATGGGTGGGTCGGAGCACTTATAAAATAGCTCGGATAGTTATACGCGTGCCATATGGAACTTCAGTTAAAGTAAGGGCTTATACAAATAATAGTATAACGGCAGGGATTACGATGTCCTAATAGTATAACGGGGGGATTTTTTAAACTATTGATGATAGTAGAGGGGTATATCCGACCCTTATTCGTTCTTTTAAAGTAAAGGATCTAGGAGAACTTTGATATTTCCTTGGGATAGAAGTTCTGAGATCAAAGGAAGGGATATTGTTCACTCAAAGAAGTATGCTCTACAATTGATCTCAGAAGTTGGACTTGAAGCAGCCAAGCCGATCTCCACTCCTATTAATTGAATCAGAAATTGACTACCATCGACTATGATAAGCATGTAGGAGTCAAGGGAGATAAGGAACTGGAAGATATTGGAAAACACCAAAGACTCATTGGGAAGTTACTCTACCTAACCACTACTAGACCAGATCCTAGATTTGCAGTTCAAGTACTCAGCCAGTTTATGAAACACCCTAAACAATCTCATTGGCATGCAGCATTGCGTGTGGTCAGATATGTGAAATCAGCCCCAGGCCTTGGAATTTTGCTAAGCACTGACCCTATTAACAATCTATCTGCTTATTGTGATTTTTACTGGGCCTCCTGTCCAAACACTAGGAGATCAGTCACAGGATACATCATTAAATTGAGTGATTCTTTGCTTTCCTGGAAGTCCAAGAAGAAACAAACAGTGAGTCGAAGTTCAGCAGAAGCTGTATACAGGAGTCTAGCAGCAGCAGCTGCAAAATTTACATGGTTTTTAAGACTGCTGAAAGATCTTGAAGTCCATGTCCATCAGCCAGTTCCTTTGCATTGCGATAGTAAGGCTGCTTTGCAAATAACATCTAACCCCATCTTTCATGAAAGAACTAAGCATATCTAGATAGATTGTCATTTTGTTCGAGAAAAAATCAAGACCGGACAATTGGCACCACAATACATTTCTACCAATTTACAATTGGCTGACCTTATGACCAAAGGTCGAGGATCAACACAACATCATTTTCTTTTATACAAGCTTGGTGTGCTTAATGTGTTTCACCCACCAGCTTGAAGGAGAGTATTGTAATATGGACTAGTTACAAACAAACTAAGTTAAGGGACTTATGTGTAAAAGTTAGGATAGTTTTGTCCCTTAAATGATAATCAGTTAGAGGCGGTTAGAGGTGGGACTTATAAATGCCCACACACACGTGTATTTTGTGACCTTAATAAAACTACAGAGCTTCTTCACTTCAACTCTTCTCTTCCTTCTCTGTAAATTCCTCACTTAGAATCAATTGCATGATGCATTATTGAGTGGATTCAGCTGATTTCATCAAGTGTTATTTCCAGAATAAATTTTTACTACGTTCTCCACCTATTTCTCATCAAAAGACCTTTCCATTGCATTCCTTCTCCAAGCATAATTAACAACTGATGTCTATTATCTGTGCACAAAAAGATTTCCACCCCATTCTCAACAATAGCTTAGGCCAAATGCATTGTTCGTTCATGTGCCATTCCTTGGGAAAATATGTTGATTACTATCCATTGCCTCACTTTCTTAAGTGGATATACAATTTGTTGAGCTCTTCTTCTTTGTTCTGTTTTCTTTGTATTGTCTTTTAAGCTACTAAATTCATGAATGAACACATTTCTAAAGTTCTTTCTTTTGGCTTCAACTAGTAATCAGGTGAAGTTTTGTAAATATCATGATAGCTCATTTTTACGTCACCCACCAATTTGGAGATCCTCATGTCCTTTCTATATCTTGCCCACATTTCTTTTAAGTACTATTACAGATCTGCAGCAGTGGAACCTAAATTGAGGGCTTTCAGTCATGATGAGAATAATCTAATTAACTTGGTTCAAAGAGGTTTCCCTTGGATGAAAAATGCTTCCATAGTATAAATTTTCTCATTGAACACATCAATAGTAAGCACATTGTATAAGATGTATGAAGCAACTAAATTATATTAATCAAGCGTGATAATGAATAGTTCAAACTTTTTCTTGTACTAATTAAAATTTAGCTTAAAGACTAATGGATTTTTGGGAATGTTATGGTATTTGCCCTGTATTAATTGTTTGTACTTCTGTGAAAATAGATGGGAGTATTCAATATGGCTATATAACCTATAATCATCTCAGGTTTAAGATAGTGTAATGACCCGGCCGGTCGTTTTAAGAATTAAAGCCTCATTCGGTAGCATAGGGTTATGAACAACTTCGTATTATGTGTTATAACTTGCATGCATGATCGAGTTCAGTTACCGATGATTCAGAATCAATTTGGAAGAAGGATTTTAGTTTTGGCAGCTTAAGCGATAAGAGTTGACTGTAATTTGATTTTTATGTAAACTACTCCGGAATGGGGTTTTGACGATTCCAACAGCCTCGTATGGTGGTTTTGGACTTAGGCATGCGTCTGGATTTGGATTTAGAAGCCCGTAGAATAATTTGAAGCCTTTTGGTAAAAATTGGAAAGTTGAAGTTTCGGAAGATTAAGAGGTTTGACCGGGAGTTGACTTTATTGATATGAGGCTCAAATTGCAATTTTGAGAGTGTCATTTGAGACTTTCATGCAAAATTTGACGTCATTCCGGGTAGATTTGATATGTTTCGGCGCGAGTTGTAGAAGTTGAAAGTTCATTAGATCATTAAGTTTTATTTGAGGTGTGATTCGTAGTTTTGATGTTGTTTGATGTGATTTGAGGCCTCGAGCAGGTCCGCATTATATTTTGGGACTTATTGGTATGTTCGGACGTGGTCCCGAGGGGCTCGGATGAGTTTCGAATTGGTTTGAGTTGTGTTGAGCTCGTTTTTGATGTTTCGACTTTGTTTCTTCAAGAATAAATGGTACCACATTAATAAAATAAGCTTCAATTTCTATTTGGATTGAAGCATTAGCTCCGTATCATAATTATGGAGTCATAGCAAAAATAATCGTCTAATTTGGACATCGTATGAGGAAGTTATGCTCATTTTAGTGTCGGAGAAGAGAGTTGGTGCTAGTGCTTCGCAGATGCAAAGTTGGGTCCGCATCTGCGGCCCTGTAGGTGCGAAAATTGGTCCGCAAAAGTGGAAATTACAGATGGAAATATGCAGGTGCGTATTTTTTGTCGCAAAAGCGAAAATCACTGAGTATATAAAAATCAGACCACATTATTTTGGTATTTTGAGCATATCTTGAGTTCTAGAGCTCCGATTGAGGTGATTTTCGTGGCTTTCTTCTCGTCTTTTCATGGGGGTCAGTATATAACTATAATTTTTGTATTTTAATATGATTACAGAAGTTATTTTTTGAATTAATCCATGTTTTGATTGGAGAATTGGGGGTTTTTATCAAAAACTTTTCTAAAGAGAATAATTGGGTTTTGAACATCGATTCAGAGTCGGAATTGGATGAAATTAGTGTGGTTGAATTTTTTTGGGTTCCGAGGTGCGGGCCCGGGGGTCGAGTTTCGGGTTGCTTTTTAGTTTTTGATAAAGGTTGAAGCTTTATTATCCGGAATAGTTTTTTATGAGTTGTATTTATGCTTTGAAGTTATTTTGGCTAGATTTGAGCCGTCCGGAGGTTATTTCACTCGAGAAGTTCATTTTAGAGCAGCGGTCTAGCTTCTTTGAGGTAAGTATCTTGCATAACCTTGTGTGGGGGGACTACTCCTTAGGATTTGAGTCTTTTATGCTAATTGTATCATGTAAAGTTCATGTACGCGAGGTGACGAGTACGTGCGCGGGATTATTTGTGAAAAAATTGACCTTTTAGGGCTCGTAGGTTCTTATGTTCATTAGATATGAAGTTGTTTTATTATGTCAAGTTTTTTCATTTACTAGTTTCACCTCTACGCGTTTTATTTGGAATTAATTGCTTCATGTTTCACTCTTATTGCCTATTTGACTCTTGTGTGCCTTAACTGAAGTTGTTGCCTTTTCGATTGCCATTTCATCCTTTCCTAACTGCTTATCTTTATATGAAATTATTATTATCTCTTCTATAATTGTTTATCCTTAATTGAGGCCATAATTATCCTTTTCGTTGCTTATCCTTAATTGTAATTGTTGTCCCTTTACGTGAGTGCTAAATCCTAAATGAAGTTAGTTATCCTTTATTATAGTTGCCTTATTCTTATTTGGAATTATTGACTTGTGATATCTCCCTTGTTGTTGAATTGCACTAATGTGGAGGTCATTGCTACACAGTGTCTCTTCCTTGTTGAGCTATTTCTATGTGGTATTATTTTCTGCTGTGTCTTTCCTTGTGAGCTCATTTCTTCTGTTTTTTTGAGTTCTGGAATTTCTGAGTTGATTTATTTGTCGTATTCTTGTGTTATTGTCATTATTGTTGTTTTACTTGTTGTTGTGATGCACGAGGTTTCTGCCGTGCGGTTGTTATTATGATGCACGAGGTTTCTGCCGTGCGGTTGTTATTGTGATGCACGAGGTCTCTATCGTGCGGATGTTATTGTGTTGAATGAAGTTTCTGTTGTGCTATTGTTACTATTGATATTTGCACATGTGGAATGACAAGGCGGTCTATATATGTGGGTTGCGCATGTGGCGAAATAAGGTGGGAACATTACTATGCACGTGTGGCGAGACAAGGCTGGTGTATACGGCTAAAATCGGAGAGCCCCATTTTATGGCCACTTCGGTGAAAGCAAAGGTTCGAAGGCTCAAGATCGCATCAAGGGGCACGTCGAGGTTCCTCAACCCCGAGGCAGTACAAATCAAGGGTCGACATGAAAAGGCGGAAACTCCCAAAAGGCACGTGGTTAAAGCTGACAAAGTATACAAAATAGTACAAGCCCGTACCGTGGCATTAAATGGTTGTACCAGCCATCTCTCTTTGCATTAATTACACATATACTATGTTGGGATCCCCCCCCCATATATAAATGGGACCCTTGTCACTTTGTAAGGTATATGATATTCAATACAAAAAATCCAAGAACGTCCTCTACTCTTTAACTAAAAACATTCTACAATTGCTTCATTGATTTATTGTCTTTCAATTATTGTATTCATTAATTGTTCTTCATTCATTGCTCATCATTGATCATAAAGAATCCTTCTAAGAGGCCTTCGATATTGTCGAATCATTTCCACTGCCCATTATCGAGTCACTGAGCTCGAGCTCGGGACGCACTCAAACCGACCTCGAGACCTCGCCTCTTCACTGCGCGGTTTGCATAAGCTTGTTATCCTTCGTTTTTACTTCATTTTCTCACCTCTCAATTAGCATCAATTTCCTAAACAATTGGTACTAAAATAGATTACGTATTTTTAGAACCACATAATCAAATATAATTGTAATTATCATTTTCAAGGTATACATTTGGCGCCCACCGTGGGGCTAAAATAATAGTGATTGTTTTAGTGCTGGTTTTCTAAAAACACAAGTTATTCTTCACACTTTTTCTTGCCCAAGAATCTTCAATTTCGAGTCAGGAAATGTCTAACTCAGTAAATGCACACGAAAACAACGGTCCTGAGGACCACAGAGAGAATGGCGCAGCTGCTTCAGGTGCCGGTGTACCACCGCAAAACCCTGAAGGGGCACCAATGGAAATTCCTATCGATGAAGGCTCGCGCAATGCCCAACATGTCGATGTGAGCTCTCATACAGATGGGAGCGTTCGTGAAGGAGACCAGCGTGAAGCACAGGGAACCCATGCTCAAAGGGAAAGGGAAGTTAGCCTTCATGTTATTTTTGAAATGTTGCAGCCACAACAAGTGGCTATTTCTCAGCTACAAAGCCATCAGAGAACCCCGAGCACAGCACCACCAGAAATGGCACCCCGAGTCGAACAGGCACCGGAAAGATCAGGCGATAATGGGTCAACAACCGACCCCGCCATTATGAAAATGCTCGAAGACCTCACAAAAAGGATTGAATCAGGCGAGAAGAAGATAGAGGCTAACGACAAAAAAATGGAGATCTACAACTCGAGGGTCGATCAAATCCCAGGCGCACCCCCAATCTTAAAGGGTGTAGACTCTAAAAAGTTCGTACAGAATCCATTTTCGTCAAGTGCAGCTCTGATGCCTATCCCGAAAAAATTCAGAATGCCTGATCTCTCGAAGTACAATGGAATTTCGGACCCCAATGAGCACATCACTGCCTACACTTGTGATGTGAAAGGAAACGACCTGAAAGACGAAGAGATTGAATATGTTCTATTGAAAAAATTCGTAGAAACACTATCCAAATGGGCCATGATGTGGTACCATAACCTGCCCCCGAGCTCGATAGATTCATTTGCCATGATGGCGGACTCCTTTCTGAAAGCACATGTTGGTGCCATCAAGGTCGCTACAAGAAAATCTGATGTTTTAAAAATCAAGCAAAGGGAGAATGATATGTTAAGGGAGTTCGTGTCCCGCTTTCAACAAGAATGAATGGAATTACCACCAATCTCCGACGATTGGGCGGTGCAAGCCTTCACTCAGGGCTTGAATGAGTGAAGCTCGATAGCTTCGAAACAGCTGAAGCAGAATTTAATCGAGTACCCCGCCAAAGTTTGGGCGGATGTACACGACAGGTACCAATCCAAGATCAAGGTCGAGGACGACCAATTGGAATCCCTCTCAGGCTCGGTGTATCCTAGCAGAGTCTTGCCAAAGGAATCGAGGCTTCCAGAAAGAGATCCAAGGCCAAACAAAGAAAGCTATCAACCGTACATAGAACATCGGAGAAACATCCCGAGGCGTAACGTACCTCGAAATGACCAAAGGATGGACCGAGGATAGAATCCTCGGGGACTCGTGAGCAAAGCAGGATTCGACAAACATGCAGGGCCGGTAGAGGCACCCCAGCTATCTGAGTACAACTTCAACATCGATATTTCAGACATCGTATCGGCCATTAGCAAGATCAGGGACACCAGGTGGCCGATACCCGTGCTATCAGATCGCTCACAAAGAAACCCCAACTTGATATGTGAATATCGCGATACCCACGGTCATAGGACCAAATATTGCAGACAGCTTCGAGAATAGGTGGCTTGACTAATCAGCAAAGGGTACCTTCGAGAATTCCTCAGTGACCGAGCTAAAAATAAATTTCGGGAAAGAGAGGCAAACAAGAAAAATGAAACGGAAGAGCCACGACATGTCATCCACATGATTATTGGTGGAATCGACGTCCCTCAGGGACCCATTTTTAAGTAGACGAAAGTATCTATCACTAGTGAAAAGCGAACTCGGAGCTACATACCTGAAGACGCCCTTTCATTCAGCGAAGAGGACATCGAGACCTTGTCTCAATTTCACAATGACGCACTGGTAATATCTTTTCTTTTCAATAAATTTCAAATTAAGTGTGTGCTCGTGGATCCAGGTAGCTCGGCCAAAAAAATTCGGTCGAGGGTGGTAGAGCAGTCGGGTTGCTCGAACAGATTATACCCGCCTCTCGAGCCCTCAATGGGTTCAACATGGCAAGCGAAACAACGAAAGGAGAAATCATCCTCCCGGTCACGTGGCCGGCACAATTCAGGATACCAAGTTCCATGTCATTGAAGGTGACATGAGGTACAATGCATTGCTTGGAAGGCCATGGATCCACAATACGAGGGTGGTGTCGTCAACCCTTCACCAAATGATGAAGTTCCCTACGAAGGATGGAGTAAAAATAGTATATGGAGAGCAACACGCAGCAAAAGAAATGTTCGCAATGCACGATGTGGCATCGGCACCTTCTACATCGAAGGATCCAAAAAACAAGCAAACCGCCAAGCAACAATCATAAACTACATCCTCGTAGGAACAAACAAAGGACCGGTCGCGTCCTCGGAATTGATAACCAGAACGTATCGAGGCTCGAGCGCCATCACAGCTAAGGTACAACCCTATCCTTTTTTCTTTTCACACTATACGCTAACATGCGTGCAGGTGTTCGATTGAAAGGAGTCAAAGCACCCCCCCCCCCAGCTCAAAGGCCTTAGGTTTGAAAGCATGCGTTGCACTCTTTTTCCCTCACATCGAATTTTATCCCAAAAGGGTTTCACCGGTGAGGTTTTTAATGAGGAAACATCCATATGATACCTAAGGATAACTCACCAAGTATTCAAGGCTTCTCTCCGATCAACCTCGAATACTGAGGGGAATCCCCCCAAGAGATCACTGAAATAGACTAAAGAGGGTCTCGACAGGAGAATGATGTATCGGACCAAACGGTCGAATGAACCGTGTCCGTGTAGAATAATCGAACCCTCGATGGAAAAAACATGTATACTTGTACCAAGTAATTAGAGAAGTACCTTTTATCATCAAAACATTTTGCACATCAAAGAAGTTTTCCATTTTTACAAAATACAGCCCCAGGGCCAAAAATTTAGCAAGCACATAGGAACTGTCCTCGGCAGCCGCTCCACCGAGTCGACAAAACTCGAAGCCGTAAGACCTTAGGGCAGGTAAATCCGAGCTCATAATCCCTCCTTGAGGAAACATAAATTCTTACTCAGGAACTGTCCCCGACAATCGGTTCATCAAGCTAAAAAACACGAATCCGTAAGACCTCAAGGCAGGTAACTCCGAGCTCATAAGCCCTCCTCGAGGCAACATCGATTCCGACTCGGGGACTGTCCACGACAGTCGGTTAATCAAGCTATAACACTTAAAGCCGTAAGAACTCAGGCAGGAAAATTCTAACTTATAAGCCCTCCATGAGGCAATATCAACAGCATAAGCCCTCTTCGAGACAACATACAAATTTGTAAGACCTTAAAATAGGCATAAACCCCATATCAAAGTCAAGGCTATATATCGAACTTGTAAGACCCAAAAGGAATACCCTTGATATATATGCCATGGCTATCTCACTCGGGGACTAAAAGGCTATGGCCAAACACAATGACCACCGTCATAAGGCTCCGGCCAAACTAACGCAACTCGGAGACGTTCGACTGTTGCCATAAAATCACAGGCCTCAGTTTACTTCGAAAAGAACCGGTTAAAGGTTGTGCCAACCTAAAGTGTAAGAGCCCTAGTCTCCCGCTAAATTAAAGGTTGTACCAACCTAAAGCATAAGAGCCCAAGTCGCCAGCTAGTCGTATAGACCTTAGGCGTAAGAGCCCAAGTCGCCAACTATGGGTCATACCGACATAAAGTGCCTCAGGGCCAATTTGAACCTGAGGGCCATTGAGCTCGAGTCGAAACCCGACTCAGAGACTAAGCCCAATACGGTTAACTAAAGCTCCTCAGGGCCAAAAAAGCGTAAGAGCCCGAGTCGCCCGCTACACTAAAAATCATATTGACCTTACACGTAAGAGCCCGAGCCGCCAGCTACGGGTCATATCGACATAAAGAGCCTCAGGGCCAATTTGAAAACCTAAGGGTCGTTGAGCTCGAGTCGAAACCCGACTCGGAGACTAAGCCCGATACGGTTAACTAAAGCTTCTCAGGGCAAAAAAAGTGTAAGAGCACGAGTCGCCCGCTACATTAAAAATCGTATAGACCTTATGCGTAAGAGCCCGAGTCTCCAGGTACAGGTCATACCGACATAAAGCGCCTCAGGGCCAGTTTGAAAACCTGAGGGCCGTTGAGCTCGAGTCGAAACCCGACTCGAAGACTAAGCCCGATACGGTTAACTAAAGTGGTTCAAGGACACAAAAGCATAAGAGCCGGAGTCGCCCGCTACATTAAAAATCGTATAGACCTTACACGTAAGAGCCCGAGCCGCCAGCTACAGGTCATACCGATAAAAAGCGCCTCAGTGCCAATTTGAAAAACCTGAGGGTAAGCGGTTTAAGCTCGAGTCGAAACACGACTCGGAGACTAAGCCCGATACGGTTAATTAAAGCGCCTCAGGGCCAAAAAAGCATAAGAGCCCGAGTCTCCAGCTTAGAGAGCCCCAAGGCCAATTTATAACCCCAAGGGTTTCATCTCAAAGTCCAATTTGTCGGACCAACTACCAACAGGAAAATCGGATCAAAGAATATATATATATATATATATATATATATATATATATGTATTAAAAATACATATTTACGACGCTCCCACAGGAGTCTTATGCAAAAAAGCAGAAAATCTATTCTACTCTCGGGACCAACTCCCTCAAAGGCCCCTCAGACCAGCTCCCACAATGGCCTTCAAGTATCAGCATCAGCTCAAGAAGAGAGGAAAAACTTGACATCGGTCTCGTCCGCCTTGGCCTGCTTTATCTCTTCCGAGAGGTCAAATCCCCTAGCATGTAACTCCTCGGGCATACTCATTGCCCCTCCTCTCTCTGTTGAAAGCGCCTCTCAGCTCAGCCCGTGCATCGACAACGTCTTTCAAGTAAAAGGCCACCTTCTTATCGGCCTTTGCTCGAGCTACCTCAGCTTCGGCCCGAGTGTCCACAACCTCTGCCTTCATATTTAGAATATCAGCCTTCGAGCTTGGCAATCCTGCTCGACTGAGTTAAGCTATCTTCCCGGGCATTGCAAATTTGTATCTCGAGGGAAGCATCCTTAGCCAAAGCATTCATTTGGGCCACAACATGTACACATACCTGCCCTTTCAACACTTGACATTCGGACCTAACTTGCCCGACCTCGCCCCAAAGGCGCTCCAACGCTTTTGTTCTTTCCTGCAACTAAAGCACCAAAGCATTAGCTCCTAAAAGCGAGAAAGGAGGATATACCCCTACAGGTAAGGGTTACCTGGCGCTCGATTTTGCCTTCATAAATCCGGCTTCGATGCATCTCCACTCGAAGATGTATCAACTCTTTTATCTTCTCATTATAAAGGAGCTTGAGAGATATTTTCTTACCCAAGGCCTCCCGCAATCGGGCCTCACAGCGAAGCATCTTGGCCTTGAGTTTGTCAAAAATCTCCAAAAGAAAAACTTTGGTTCTAAGAATGAAGATTCACAACCAAAAAGCCAGCGAGGCTAATCGGAACTCACCTCGGAACAGAGACGTTGGGCCTCCTTAAAAGTTGAACATGCATCTACCGGTTTGGCCCCATCAGCCTCAGCTGAACCTCTCTCAATAGGGGTATGCCCACTCGAAACCTCAATCGGTCCGGGCGGCCCCTGGTCCCAAGCATCCCTTGCAGTACCTTCGAGGGCAGAAGTAGACGACGGTGGAGGACTCTTGCTCTTCCTCTCTCGGGGAACCTCTTCTTCAAAATTAGAGGTCCCAGGCCTGACAGAACCAAAAACCTCAGAAGGGTCTCCGGCCCAAGCCGTAGACAAAGAATCATACTCACAAGGGGAGCCAACGTCTGCAGAATGGCCGACGTATATGAAGCTCTCCTCAGCAGCGGCGTCTCTTTTATGCCTCCGAGAAGGCCCCGCCTTATCAAGAATGTCCTCATCCATACAAGATCTTTTTCGATTATTGTTCTCCCTCGGGCCTTCACTCTCCTCGAAGGGATACGGCCTCATTCCAAAAAACCCACCAACACTTGTGGCATCAGAGTTAGTACATGCAAAAGGAAACATTCATCAAAAGGGATGTCACACGACTCATACCATGGTTCTTTGCTTCCTATCTGCCCTTCGAGAGATCACTCCACTTGCACTCGTCATATGTCAAGGAAGCAGCCAACTTCCGAGTCCAGTCCGCAAGGTCGGGGACCTCCCCTGGCATTCACGGGACCGCTGGAAAAGAGCAAAATAAACATTCTTGTAAGTTGATAAGAACAAGAGACACTAAGGCACGACATGGTGCTTACGTTTGAAGTTCCATTTCTCGGGAAAAGGCAGGAACTCTGCTAGAATGACGTTGACGGTCCTCACCCGAATAAACCGACTCATCCATCCCCCGTTTTGGTCCTCTTCATCGCTGGAAATAAAAGCCTCATGGACCGATGTCGCAGCGTAATCAGACCTCGACAATGCTAAGCCCGATATAACCCAATGAGGTGGTTGAGGATAAATTCAAGCTCAGCCCTTTCAGTGAAATACCTCATCATCAGCACTATCCGCCAAAAGGACGAATGAATCTGTGCCAAGGTGACTCGGTACCTTTTACAGAACTCGAGCACAAGTCGGTCGAGGGGCCCCAATGTAAACAGGTACGTGTACACGGTCAAGAATCCCTCTACATTGGTCATGATGTTTTCATCTCGAGAGGGTATCTGCAGCACTACATTTTCCCCACAGCCGTAGTCTCTCCTCACGGCCTCGAGGTGGTCTTCTTCTATCGATCGAACGAACCTCGAGGCATGCTCTCGATGGCCCGGGGAATCATAGGGTTTCTCTACTGCAAAGTTCTTTTTCAGAGAAAAATAATACGAGGCCAGCTCGCCATACGTCGGCGATATGCCACCGGCCAGGTTAGTGGCAGAGGAAGAATTTCCCTCTTCTTGTTGAATGGATTCGGGCACGGCAGTCGTATTACTCAAAGCAAAGGTAAAAAGAGAGGAGTGGAACTCATTTTTGCAAATATGGAAAAGAAATGAGAAAGTTGAAAGAAAAGCTGAGGTTTTTCGCAAAAGTGCAAGAGTTAGAATGAAGGAGAAGAAAGAACATTTATAGAATGAAAGGTGGCCAACCAACTGCCTTAAAGGCCATTCAATTTCTGACAGGTCGTCATAGCATTTGGGGAAGTGTACCGGTGGGGTCACTTCACGGTCACGTTGCATGAATAATACCGTCATAGGAGGTTCGAGGAATCAAATCTCATAGGTCGACCCGTCCTCGAGAGGGTGCCCGATCTCGAGGAAATCTACTATTACAAGTACGAGTTCCGAGGAAGCAAAGAATCGAAGCATAAAAGTCATATTGTGGGGAAAAGGTTACTGAACTAAGTTTATGCAAAATATGACAAAAGATGTTCTATTTCATAAATATATATTTACAAAGTTTTCTTTACAAAAGTTCCCCCGAAGGATCCCACATAAAAAAAGGAAGAAAAACTACTTTATGCCTCCACCGCTGTCCTAGACGCTTTTGGAGCCCTCGTCCGATGTACTCAGCATTGTCAACTCCTCCTCCAGGGCCCTGGCCTCTTCAATATTGGTAGAGAGATCGGCACCTTTGGCTCACTTCCTCGAGGGCCTGCCTCTTGGCTTGTGCATGAGCATAGGAAACTGCCTGAGTTAGCTTCAGCTCAGCCTTCTCATATATCTCCCTTGCCCTGTCGTTTGCGGCAGCGGCATCCCTCTTATACGAAGAAACATATTCACTGGCCTCGGCCTTGGCCGCATATAGTGCAGCAGCCTCGTTTTGAGCACTTCGGAGAAGATCTTAGGCCGGGGATAGATTCCCCCGAAGTATCTCCCTCTCCGAAGTCGCGACATCATTCAGCCAAGCCAATTCCATGACTTCGGTGTCCTTGACCGCAACCTCTCCTCGAAGCCGCTCCACCAGGGCATCCTTCTGTGTAATCTAAGAAGCAGAAAGTAAGTCAATCAGCACCAAAATGCCATAGCTAAAAGGTGAGAATGTGGATACTAGCATACCTGCTCGGAGAAATCAGACCTCTCCCGAAGTGCTCTCTCCAAGCTTGCCCGAAAGTTGGTCAGTTCCTTCTCCCTTCGAGCACCCAAAGCCTCGAGCTCGACCGACCCTGCCATAAGCTTCTCAATTTCCTCTCCACGATAAGCCAACTCATCTTGCAACTTGGAGAAATCCTGGTCATATAGCTTCTTGACCTGCAACACAGAGAAGGGAAATCAGAAAACAAGAATAGAATATCAGAAAATAGGTATATTGTTCTCAAAAGTTACCTGCTTTTGGAGCCTCTCGGCTTCCTCGAGGGAAACTGGGACATCAACATCAGCCTCCTCATCTACCCCCTCGAAGTATTCTCTGAATGTGTCCTCCTCTCCATGAGAGGTCTCTGGACCAGGGACACCCCTAACTTGAGCATCTCATATCTCCCCTGGAGAGAATGACGGGACGAAATTAAGTCCACCAGCGATTTCGGCCTCCATCGAGGCTTCTTCCCTATCTCGGAAAGCTCCAGTAGTGAGCCCCCCAAGCTCCTCAACACAGACTGTGCCATGTCTGATGAACGTATCGAGGAATGCGCCCAAACCCTCCTCGAGGGTCTCCTCTACAAACGGCGGGTCTGTATCAGCTGCCTTAAGCTCAGCAGGCGACCGCTCAACAGCCCTCGAAGCCTCAGCTCTTTGCTTTTCCCTTTGTACAAGATGGCAGGCATCGTCGCTCTCCTCCTCGGTCCGTAGGCTCTCATCGGCCATCAAAGACAAGACCGTGGCATCGGTCTTAGGCCCGAGTCTTTGACCTTTTTGATTTTGGTGACCCCGCTGGGGCCTCTTTCTTCCTTTACCTATCTTTGGTGGCCTTCGGGGCCTCTTCCTCACCAGGTGTGGGAAGCCTCATCAACACGCCTTCACCAAGGCCTGCACAAGTATATTATGTCAAAAAGCATTATCAGCAAAAATTCTCACAAAGAATATAAAAGCAGTAGCAACAAGAACGTACCATGGTTCTTGGCCTGCCATCGTGTTTTGGCCAGCTCACGCCATACGCATTTGTTGTATGGAAGAGCAGAGTCTAAAAGTTTGATCCACCTCGGAAGGTCCTGAACCGCACCGAGAAACTAAATAGTGGTTGCACAATTAAAAGAAAATCAGTCGAAAGAGAAAGAGACAGTGAAAGCATGCTCGAGTCGAAGGTACTTACGTTTCATGTTCCACTCCTCCGGGAATGGCATTCTGTCAACAGGGATGATGTCGGAGGTTCTGATTCTGAAGAATCGGCTCATCCATCCCCGATCTCTATCCTCGTCGATGCAGGCGAGGAATGCCTTGGTGGATCGACGATGTAATTTAATAAGGCCCCCACGGAAAATTCGAGGGCTATATAATCTGACCAAATGATCGAGGGTGAAGTTCATTCCCTTGACCATGTTGGTAATATGATGAAACATATATACAATACTCCAAAAGGAAGGATAGATCTGACCGAGTGTCACTCGGTATTAGCGGCAAAAATCATGAATCACCGGATCAACCGGTGGGGAAGAAGAATCGACGGGGCCTAAGGTGAAGGGGTATGTATATACGCTAAGGAAGCCAGGCTTGTGCGTGACTATGCTTTCGTCGGACGTAGGGATATCTACTCGGGCTGCCTCCCCCCAATGGCAGTCAAGTTTCACCCTCTCAATATCTGATATTACACTTATATATCGGGACATGGGCTCACATCGGCCCGGTGTAGAAGGGGGTTTTTCTATTGCAAAGTTAGAAATGGTGTCGAAAGGGATATAAATGCATTGTTCAATGGTAGGAGGGGTTTTTGATTTTCCCTTAGACGGGCGTGATGTAGTAGCAGCCCCCTTCTTTTGAGGAACCGTTTTGGAAGTCTTTGCCATGGTGGCTATCGAATTTTGAAGTAAGAAGATGGGAAAGATGTGAGCAGGCAGAAGAATAGAAGAGAGAACACTTAGATGAAATCTAAAGGTTTGAAGAAGAAGATGCAAAACTATGAAGGCAAGTGATTGTAGTATTTATAGGGGCCCCTTGGGTAAGCTTGAAGCGGGAAAGTCGAACTTGTGACGGTTCATGGGCCTCTCGAGAATTGTGTTGACAGCGACCTCTGCACAGCTTTTCGCGTCACGTCATTTAATGCTCTGAAGGGGCTGACGTCATAGTAGGAGTGTCGAAGGAGCGAAAGGTCAAAACCATTTCTTATCTCTTCATTCTAAGAAATGCAGGGACTATCTGTATACGGCTAAAATCGGAGAGCCCGATTTTACGGCCACTTCGGTGAAAACAAAGGTTTGAAGGCTCGAGCTCGGCATCGAGGGGCACGTCGAGGGTCCTCAACCCCGAGGCATTACGAATCAAGGGTCGACATGGAAAGGCGGAAACTCCCAAAAGGCACGTGGTTAAAGCTGACAAAGTACACAAAATAGTACAAGCCCGTACCGTGGCATTAAATGGTTGTACTAGCACTCTTTGCATTAATTACACATGTACTATGCTGGGATCCCCCCCATATATAAAGGGGACCCTTTTCACTTTGTAATATATATGATATTCAATACAAAAAAGCCAACAACGTCCTCTACTCTTTAAATAAAAATATTCTCTACAATTGCTTCATTGATTTATTGTCTTTCAATTATTGTATTCATTAATTGTTCTTATTTCATTGCTCATCATTGATCATAAAGAAGCCTTCTAAGAGGCCTTCAATATTGTCGAATCATTTTCCACTGCCCATTATCGAGTCACTGAGCTCGACCTTATGCCGCACTCAAACCGACCTCGAGACCTCGTCTCTTCACTGCTCGGTTTGCATAAGCTTGTTATCCTTCATTTTTACTTCATTTTCTCACCTCTCACTTAGAATCAATTTCCTAAACAATTGGTATTAAAATAGATCATGTATTTTTAGAACCACATAATCAAATATAACTGTAATTGCCATTTTCAAGGTAAACAACTGGCATTTACTTTATTATTGCGCACGTGGCGAGACAAGGTGGGCTATGTCGGGGATTGATTGTGGTGACTTGTGATGGCCTGGGGGCGTTGCTATTGTTATTATTTGTGTAGTGGTGTGCCCACCTTGTGTGATTTATACCGTGTTCATTTTGTGGTGGTCGTTTCTTATGTGTCATTCATTGTTTCTATTCTTATTAGTTGGCATGAACTGTGATAGGACACTGGCACAAGCATACACGTAGTTAATCACCCCTAAGGATTCAAGAAAATGGATGCAAGATATGCTACAAGGTTGAATCAGTCCACTAAGAGATGATCTTATACATAATTTCAGCGAAGTGTTCTATACACCTTCGTCTATTTGCCTCTACGGGAGAAGGGTTCTATTGGCACGTGCGTCATCCGTGCAGTTATTAGTTGTAATGAAGGCAGAAGATGCCAAGTGTTTAGGATGCCATGTGTTTCGGTACCTCGTGGATTTATTGGATAAAACCTAATGTGAAAGTGGTTATTTTCATCTAGTTGCTAACTGCCCTTCTTTTTATTTTGTTCATCAGATTTAGACTGTGTTCAACTTACCCTACTGTATTATTACTTGTTGTGTTCTGCTGCTAATTTTTGTTTCTATTTCTCATTGCTAGTACCATATTATTGTTGTCATTATGCGTAGCTTTATAGAGATATTGTATTCTGTTAGTTCTACACTTATAATCGCTCACGTTATTTAGTCCAGTAGGTATCTTGACTGTTCCTCGTCACTACTCCACCGAGATTAGTCTTGATACTTACTGGGTACTGCTTGTAGACAATAAATTACGTCGAGAAAATAAAATCAGGATCGTAAAATATCGCAACAATTGTAGTATTTTATTTTAAATGTTTGAGCGTTGCAATCTCTATGAATCCTCTCATTCTTCATTTCAATGTAAATAAATTCAAGGGCTTTTGAGCTTGATCTTGAATCTATGTTTGTTTCCACAAATGATGATCTTGTTCTTGAACTTGACCTTGCTTTGTTCTTCGTTCTTGAGATTGAACTTGATTTCTTGAACTTGAACTTGATTTTTGGAAGATTGAAACTTGTAGAAAAATTTGTGGCGTTTGATCCACGAGCTCTTTCTTGCTTCTTGTTATAACTTCTGGTGTCTTTTCTGAGTTATGAAGACCCCTATTTATAGTTGTGGAAGGGAGGAGTTGTGATAAGAACAAACTCTTTCCGACCAATCAAATTAAAGTGTGACATGGCCGCATTTGATTAGCCAGAACATGTCACTTGCACATGTGGTGCGATTTCATTAGCCTTTTAATGCGGCTTGGAATGCCTTGTCATTTTGACACATGGCATGATCCCATTGGCTCCTCTGTTTGACTTGGCTTGTCACGTCATTTGACACGTGGCACAAAACTGGGCCTCTAGGAATATGTCATCTTGGGCTTAATAAAGTGGGCTCATCACTTTAGCCCAATGGATTAAGACTTATTTATTTAATCTATATATATTAGACTTATATAATTAATTCAGTCATATTAGCCCGTAGTAATTTGTTTGGACTAATATATCTTAAATTTAAAATATAATCCAAATTATTTTATAAATTGAATTTTAATAAAATTTGTATGCCTACAAATTTCCCCTACTTCAAGACTTGTTTGAGGTGTAAATAATTTTGACAAACCTCAACACAAGGTTTGAAGTACGACTTAATTTAGACATATATCCTTCAGATGGTAGCTTAAAAAGGAAACATCAATTTTCATATAATTGAATTGTCTCAAAGCTTCAAAACTACTAGACAATGCAATATGAATATTGCTTTTAAAGTAGTCTCTTAACCTTGAATAAACTAATTCAACAAATATCCTTATATATGCACTAAAACCAATGTTATACCTTTTTCATGATTACTTCCTTTGCTATTGAATCCTCGTTGTGCATTATGTCAATTCTACATACACATTAACTACTCTAATGTGAAACCTTATGAAACCTAACAAAATCTTATCCAATAATTTCACATGCATACATTACTTTGACGGCTTCAACTTCCTTGCTGCCGCAACATTAGTATGTTAGAATCCAACCAGGAATTGAACTACCATACCAATTTTAACTTGGGCACGGAAAAGTTAAGTCAATTTATCCCACATCGATCCAATATTTTTACAATGCCTTTTGAAAACTCTATAAATACAGTACACTCTTTATTCCATTAGCATCACTTTCAGCGTTTGCAAACCACTTTGAGTCAACTTTTGACGACTTGGAAGCACTGACGCGAAGGTAATTTCTTCTTCTTTTCTTGTGCTTTTCTTCTTTTGTTGTCCTTTTTTTTTGTAGGTCAAGAAAGTGAGAGTAGATTCCTTCATGTATGAAGAATGCAATTTTAGGTGTGAAGGGATGAATACTCATCCTTGCCCGAATATCGGAGAGATTACTCTCATGGCTCGACTACCGGAGAGATTACTCTCAATGTGGCCCGACTACTGGAGAGATTACTCTCAATATGGCCCGACTACTGGAGAGATTACTCTCAATGTGGCCCGACTACTGGAGAGATTACTCTCAAAATGACCCGACTACTGGAGAGACTACTCTCAATATGGCCCGACTACCGGAGAGATTACTCTCAATGTGGCCAGACTACTGGAGAGATTACTCTCAATATGGCCCGACTACTAGAGAGATTACTCTCAATATGGCCCGACTACCGGAGAGATTACTCTCAATGTGGCCCGACTACTGGAGAGATTACTCTCAATATGGCCCGACTACTGGAGAGATTACTCTCAATGTGGCCCGACTACTGGAGAGATTACTCTCAAAATGACCCGACTACTGGAGAGACTACTCTCAATATGGCCCGACTACCGGAGAGATTACTCTCAATGTGGCCAGACTACTGGAGAGATTACTCTCAATATGGCCCGACTACCGGAGAGATTACTCTCAATGTGGCCCGACTACTGGAGAGATTACTCTCAATATGGCCCGACTACCGGAGAGATTACTCTCAATGTGGCCCGACTACTGGAGAGATTACTCTCAATATGGCCCGACTACTGGAGAGATTACTCTCAATGTGGCCCGACTACTGGAGAGATTACTCTCAAAATGACCCGACTACTGGAGAGATTACTCTCAATATGGCCCGACTACCGGAGAGATTACTCTCAATGTGGCCCGACTACTGGAGAGATTACTCTCAATATGGCCCGACTACTGGAGAGATTACTCTCAATGTGGCCCGACTACTGGAGAGATTACTCTCAAAATGACCCGACTACTGGAGAGATTACTCTCAATATGGCCCGACTACCGGAGAGATTACTCTCAATGTGGCCCGACTACTGGAGAGATTACTCTCAATATGGCCCGACTACTGGAGAGATTACTCTCAATGTGGCCCGACTACCGGAGAGATTACTCTCAATGTGGCCCGACTACTAGAGAGATTACTCTAAAAATGACCTGACTATCGGAGAGATTACTCTCAGTGTGGTTCAACTATTGGAGGTCATTTCATTCATTCAGACCTTTGTGCCCATTCTAATATTCTTGATTTGGATTTTGATGACCTTTTTTTTTTTTGCAACCCGAAGAGATGGAAAATTTCAGAGACTATACTTCATCTTCCTCCAAGCTTATATATCTCTTAATAAAGACTGAAGATGGCATAGAACAAACCAATCTTTTGGTTCACACCCCACAAGTTGTCCAGTATGCAGCCTCATGGCCTTCTTTGAGGAACACCCTTTATGTAGAAAACTAGACCTTGGAGCACAAGTCAACTTCTAATACATTGTCCAAGATGTGGTCTCTCCAAGTGCCAATCCATCTCCACATAAACATTACTAGCACCTTTCCAAACTTAGGACGTCGCATAATTCAAGGTGAAGTATGTTGGGAAAGAACAACAACTATCGAGGGCGAGTATCGTCATATTTCAGGATATTGGGAATGGGCTGAATATGTACTTGGTGGAAGCCAACAAACCCTAAGTACAGCAAAGATTTATGATGCTGTCTACGCCTCACTTTTCACTTATGATCGAAACACGAACATTTTGCAAGCATTTTGTGAGTCTTGGTGCCCCAAGACGAACACGCTTCTTACATCAGCTAGGGAACTATCTATCTCTCTTTGGGACTTACATATCCTTGGAGGTCTGCCCATTGTGGGTTCTCCGTATGAAGAAGTGGTACCTGAGACAAGAGAACTTATCCTTTTGGACGAAAAACAGATGAGATTTATCCCTCGATCTTGAGAGTATTTATTTGCTGCCTTCCATTACCTTAAGGAAGCTATGGGTGCTAAAGGTCTCCCTCAGCAGGCGGACAAATTTTTGGTATAAAAAAACTTTAATGTATAAACCTGCCCCACTGCGAAAGGAAAAGAAATCCGCATGCCTAAAATCGACACATAATCCTAACGGAGTCATTCCCGAGACAACGAGGTGGTCGAGTGATCAAGAAGTTATATTCTCAAAGCTTAGGGTGAGGGCTGACAAGAAAGATGAAACTTATGTAGCAGCATTCTTATCAATTTGGCTATGTGCCTTTGTGTTTCCCAAGGAAAAAAACTTCATTCGTCCCGATACTTTTAAGATAGAAAGCACGATGGCAAGCGGGCGAAAGAGTAGCCTTGCAGTCTCAGTTTTGGCGAGTATTTATCATGGTTTGAATAAGATTTCATGTTCTTCCCAACTTAATCAGGTTAAAGTTTGTTTTCCCATTCATTATGTTTACGGCTGGCTTGGACATTACTTCAAAACCCATTATCCACTTGCTAAGGGTCCGTCTGTCCCTTTGATGGTGGCATACTCGGGAGAGGGAGCTGCGAGGTACTTTGACGAGAAGGATGCGAGAAAACGCATCCACACTGGGGAGGATATAGTTTCGACACCAACAATGTTAACCAATTCTCATCCTTATTATTATGTGGATAACGATTCCCCTCAAGAGTTGGAGTCAAATTACTTCACGAGCTTACGTTTTAATTACCTCCCTTTGAGGTATGGTAACTCATTCATCATCGAGCCATATATCCCGTATCGGTTTGGTTGTCAATTCGGGTTTTACCAGAACATCCCCGGTTTTTTGGAGAATGATATCCGTAACGCCTCTCTAGATGAAGGACTCATATTTTGGAGGATTCGCACACTGTATCGGTCAATGTCACGTGTGGTTTTTCCCCCAACAAGGGATCCTGTGGAGAAGCCTTTCTCCACCAATTATATGTCTTGGTGGGAGAAAGCGCATGGGAAGTTTCTCAAGAATAATTTACAAGCTTTGGTAGACAATGTTGGGATAAAGTCTACTACTCCTTTAGGAGGTGAAGATCAAGGTGTTGGAAAGACGCTCTCAAAAGTTAAAGAGCCACGTACTCCAATCCCAAAAGTAGCTACACAACATAAGAAAAGGAAGCTTAAATCCTCAATGGCGGCTTTGAAAGAGGTGGTGTGCACTTCAACGGATTTAGAGAAGCACCCTCCAGTTCTTCCATTTAGCACGCAAGTTCCTCAAGATACAAGCCAGAGTACCAATGAAGATCAAAACTGGAAAAGGAAACGGCCTAACCCAGTGGAGATCATAGAGGTTCCAAGTGTTGATAGTCCCTCGAGAACGCCTACAGCTTGTAACAAGGAGGTAAAAATACAATCACCTTGCCCCTTCTTTCTATTTTTTTAACCGAACGAATGGCTCTACTAAAGAAATATTCACTTTCTTTGCCTTTTCCTTATGCAGTTAAATGCCATTGGGCATCCGATGATATCCCCACATGATAATCCGCAAGTGAGTAACGAATCTATTTGAGGGCCTACATCTATAGTGAAGTCATCTTCAAAGGCGTCATCTCTTCTTCATGACAGAGCCCTAAACCAACCAACTCTAAACGAGATAAATCGTGTCCCACCGATGACAAATATAGCAGTATCCATTTTTGAATAAAATAGCATTGTCTTTAATCGCAAAAAGGAATACGTCTTGAGACTTTGGGAGGATATTTGCAACAGACTCTCCAAAACTCATACAGAACTGCTCTCATAGGGAGAAAATCGATGAGATTTTCGAGGATATGAAGAAGACGAATATTTTGGATCTTTCTCCATTAAAGAGTTTACTGGATTCTCTTTTTGAGCTTGCCGCGTCACATGACCAAGAGGATCCAATATAGCTGATAAGACCAGTGAAGATGAGAAGCTAGAGCTGATTTATAAAGCTAAAGAGCGCCTCGAGTCGTTCAAACTTGAAGCAAGTGAGAAGGTCAAGAAAGTTTCCTCTAGTGAAAAGAAACTGAAGAGAGTCATGAAGAAGTTGCAGACATTACAACAAGAGAGGGAGAACTCGAAGGTGTTATAGAAGCGACTCAAAAGGAGGTTGAAGAGATTCAGACAAAAGTTTTTGTTGCCGATACTGAGGTCTCTTCATATGACAACGTAAATTTGCTGGTGATGAAGATTCGGCCAATTTGGAGGAGAAGAAGAAGAACCTGGAGACTAGCTGTCAAGAATTGATCAACTACAAGTTTTGTTTAGATTAGGCTATTAGCATTATCTCCCCTTTTATCTTTATGTTAGATTGACCTAGAGGATATTTATTTCATCTTAAATAAGATTGCCTCTTGTTTGCTTTAATTTTCCCGATATTTATCTTGGTCGCATAATTTTCAGCTTTTCGTACTCCTAACGAAAGATTCATATCTCGTCGTAGGAGAGTCCAAATAACTAACCGTTTTATTTCTCGAAAATTAGACTTCAATATCTAAAACATATCCGAAACATAGAATCAAACACCTTAATAATCAACCCAGATAATATTTTGAAACCAACTTTAGATTTCACCACGTTGAAAATTTTAGATTTGTGCAGTCTCATAAAAAAATCGTATCTTGGTGTAGAAAATTCAAAATCACGAACCGTTTGATTTTTTGAAACCTTAACTTGCACATATATGACATATCCAAAATGAAAGATCTATTTATTTAAGGATAGAATCAGATAATGGTTCGAAATCAATATTAAATTCTGACGCGGCGACGATTTCAGATTTGCATAACTTCACCAAAACTTTTGTATGTTGATGTAGGAATTCGAAATCATGAACAGTTTGATCTATTGGAAACTTAACTTTCAAATATATAACATATCCAAAATGCAAAATTTAATGCCTTAAGGATAGTTTCAGATAATATTTTGAAGTTAATACTAAATTCTGCAATGGTGACGATTCAGATTTGCACGACTTCACAAAAACTTTTGTATCTTGCTGTAGGAACATCGAAATCACGAACCATTTGATATATTGGAAACTTAACTTCAAAATCTATAAAATATTCAAAATTTAATGCCTTAAGGATAGTTTCCGATAATATTTCAAAATCAACTTTGGTTCCTGATATGCCGACGGTTCCAAATTAGCACGACTTCACCAAAATACTTGTATCTTGGTGTGGAAGCCTTGAGATTCTAAGACCTTTTTAATTGTCAAAAACTGAAATTCAACAACTTCATTCTCACCAAATATCTTGGGTCCAAGTCTCACTAAATTTGAAATGTCATGAAGGCAGACCAAAATATCTTGAAGGTTTAGCAAACGTGAAGGCATAACGGATCCCCGGACTTCAGTGCAAATGCTTGGAAACCTCCTAAAAGATATTAATCATTTCATTGAAGACACCAATTTACCATAGTGGCTTTCCCCCTTTAAATCAAATGGGATCAAAATTTTAACAGAAGAATGGAATCCCAGCTCCATTTTCAAATACTGATTGGATGAATTACATTCCATCGTACTTCATTCGGACAACGATTGGGGGATTATGTATCTTTTGAACTTATGCGACTGAACTCAGAATGAAACTCTAAGCTGCCTACGTACCTCGGTGAAGAGGATCAAGTCATACCGTAGTTCAGAATGGGTAGAATTTTATTTTTTTTTATGTCCTAACTTTTGCCTAGGCCGCCTCTTTCGAGGTTTTCAACCTAGCGGACCTTTTTTTTATGTCCTAACTTTTTCCTAGGCCGCCTCTTTCGAGGTTTTCAACCTAGCGGACCTTTTTTTTATGTCCTAACTTTTTCCTAGGCCGCCTCTTTCGAGGTTTTTAACCTAGCGGACTTTTTTTTTTGGGCCATACACAGTTTAGACTCATGCAGTCCAGGAGTATAGGAACATGCAGTTTAGGCTCATGCGTCGAGGAGCGTGGAACTTCAAGGATAATACTTCTTCAAAAACTTGTCATTGATAGGGCCGATTCTCATGCCCTCTACATCAACCAGCTTGTAAGCCCCACTTGGATAAGCTTCTTGCACGACATACGGCCCATCCCATTTTGAAGTGAACTTCCCTACAGGTTTATGGGAAGTAATAATGGGTCTTCTTATGGCAAGGACTTGATCTCCTACTTGAAAGGACCTCGGGCGAACTCTTTTACTGAAGGTGCGAGATAATCGAGCTTGATAACATTCAAGACTCTGTTGAGCTTCCAACCTCTTCTCATCAAGAGCCTCCAACTTTACTAATCGAAGTCGAGAATTTTCTTCATCAGTGATCCCTTCTTGAATAGCTAGTCGTAATGAAGGTATTTGACGCTTAAGTGGCAAGACGGCTTCGACTCCATAAACGAGTGAATAAGGAGTCGCTTGTGTTGGCGTGCAGTGGGTCGTCCTATATGCCCATAGAGCTTCTTCCATTCTGTCATTCCAATCTCGTTTGGATTTGGAGATGACTTTCTTCAGCAGGTTGCATAGAGTTTTGTTGAATGCCTCAACTAGACCATTGGTGGCGGCATTGTACATTGGAGAGTTACATTGCTTGAAAAGAGATCACAAATCTTGTTCATCAACCTATTATCGAATGGATTTCCATTATCTGTTATTATGTAACGAGGAATGCCAAAGCGATAGATTATGTTTACTCGGATGAAACTTGCAACATTTTCTTTCTTTAACTCCTCAAGAGAAACAACTTCAGCCCATTTTGAGAAGTAGTCAGTTGCAGCCAAGATGTATAGGTGCCCACTAGAGGACTTTGGCAGTGGTCCAACAACATCCAATCCCCAAGCGTAAAACGGCCAGGATGTAACAGTTGGGTGTAACACTTCAGGAGGTTGATGAATAAAATTTGCATGGAATTGACAAGCCTTGCATCTTCGAGCATAGTCCAAGCAATCTTTTACCATCATCGGCCAATAATACCCCATCCTTTTTATATGGAAGTGGAGCTTTGGTCTTGACTGGTGTGACCCACATACCCCAGAATGTGCCTCTTGCAAAGCTTGGAGTGTTTCTTCTTCCCCTAATCATCGCAAGAGTACTCCCTTGAACGACCTTCTGTATAGAGGTCTTTGTAGTAAAGAAAACGAGGTGCACGACGATGGATTTCAGTCCTTCTCCTCGGATTTTTAGGAAGTATCCCATAGCATAAGTAGTCTATAATGGGCCGTCGCCATTCTTCTTTCTCAAATTTAGAAACAGCAACAAGATGCTTGAGTTGATTTTCTTCACCTTCAACCTCATTTGGCGGCGGTACTACCCATTTTTGGCAGACGATAACTTGCGCTTGATCAGGCAGGGCTAATGATGAAGTTAGGGCAGCTAAAGCATCAGCTTTCTTATTTTCTTTCCTTGGCACATGCTGAATAGTCACATCACCGAGCCACCCCATTAAATTTTTAGCGTAATCATGATATGGGCGTAGTTCAGGCTTCCTAACCTCGTAACTACCCAAAAGCTTATTGACCACTAAATGGGAGTCACCAAAGACTTGCAATTGCAATTGCTTCATATCAACGGCCATTTCAAGCCCAAGTATTAATGCTTGATACTCAGCAACATTATTGGAACAGAGTTGTGTCAAGGTAAAGGAGTAGGGCAAGACTTCACCTTAGGGAGTGACAAATACTATGCCAGCACCAGCTCCCCCACGATGTGCAGCACCATCAAAGTACATCTTCCATGGAGGCTGAACTTCAATGACCATTGCGTCTTCATCAGGTAGTTCGTCAGTTAGCTCCCAATCATCAGGTATAGGGCGATCTGCCAAGAAGTCCGCTAACATTTGTCCTTCTATAGCCTTTTGAGGGATGTACACGATTTCAAATTGTTGAAACTGGAGGTACCACCTTGCTAGTCGATCACTAAGAATAGGTTTTGACATCACGAACTTGATGGGATTTGATCTAGAAACCAAACGAACGACATGAGTTTGAAAGTAGTGCTTCAACTTTTGAATTGAGAAGACTAGCGCCAAACACAACTTTTTGATTGGTGAATAATTCATCACGTTTGGTGTCATCATCCTGCTCAAGTAGTAAAGAGAGTTTTCTTTCCCCTCACTATTTTCTTGGGCCAACAGCGCTCCAACAAACCTTTCTTGTGCTGAAATGTATAGTATCAGCAGCTTTCCAAGTATAGGGGCTTCCAAAATTGGCGGCTTCATCAAGTGTGTTTTGATACTTTCAAAGGCATTTCTACAAGCTTGGTCTCACTTGAAAGGAATGCCCTTCTTCATGAGGCGACTGAATGGTTGGCACCTCCCAGCTTGGTTTGAGATGAATCTCCTAAGGTATGCTAGATTTCCTTGCAGACTTTTTAATTCATGAATATCTCGAGGCTCAGGCATTTTCAAAATTGCATCTACCTTGGCTTGATCAATTTCGATCCCTCGATGCCGGACAATGAAACCAAGGAACTTTACATAAGTAACTCCAAAGGCACATTTCAATGGATTCATCCTAAGTTGGTACCTCCGGAGAACTCAAATACCATTCTCAAGTCTTTCAAGTGGTCGCCCTTCTCTCTTTATTTTACCACCAAGTTGTCAACATAGAATTCGACATTCTTGTGGAGAAGATCGTCGAAAATATTATGCATAGCCCTTTGGTAAGTAGCGTCAGCGTTCTTTAAGCCAAAAGGCATTACCTTGTAGCAACAAATATCATTTGGGGTACGGAATGCAGTAAGCTCTTCATATTTTGGTGCCATGCGAATTTGGTTATAGACCGACGAACCGTCCATGAAAGACATTGTCTCGTAACTAGTAGTAGCATCAATCATCAGCTCTGGAATAGGAAGCGGGAATTCATCTTTGGGACACACATTGCTGAGATTCCTGAAGTCAACACATACTCGAATCTGGCCATTCTTCTTCCTTACAGGGACAATACTTGAAACCCATGTTGGGTATTTAACTTCCCGAATAAATCCAGCTTCAATGAGTTTGTTAACTTCGGTTTCAATCAGGGGAACCAAGTCCGGCCTAAAGCGCCTTTGAGCTTGCTTAACAGGACGAGCGCCATTCTTGACCGCAAGGTGATGGACTGCCACTTTAGGGTCCAAGCCAGGCATCTCTTTGTAGCTCCAAGCAAAGACATCCATGTACTCCTTGAGTAACTCAATATAAGTGCTTTCTTCATCAACTTCTAATAAAGCACTTAGGTAGGTGGGTCTTGGTTCTTCATCAGTGCCAAGGTTAACCTCTTTTAAGGCATCAATCGTTGCCTCCACCCCTTCTTCAAGTTCCGGCGGAGCATCTTTTGCATCTTTGTCTTCTCGTGGGTCCCCATCATTGAAGGATATGTGATAACATGGTGAAACACCCTCCAATTTTGCATTATCCTCCATTGAATATGGAACACCGTTCTCGCCTTGTATAGTGACATGATATGAAGAACCCACACTTTCTTCGTCTTCATCACGTTCTTTAGTGTAGACCATAATGTATGGCTTTGCTTCATCACAAGAAACCGTGACTTTTGTTTGTCGCCTCATTCTAGAAGGAACCAAACTTTGGAAATCTTTAGAGATCTTCTGAATTTTGGGCGAAGCGGGTGTTCTTGTATTTCGATAATTTCTCTGGAACTTATTCCCCTTCTTTAATGGACCCAATCTCTCAAATACGGAAGTTCTCACAGTTGATTTTCCAAGTCTGTCAAAGACGGAAGGCCTGTTGAAGCAGCAGATTCATCTTCTACAGTGATATAATTGCTACTCGCCCTCCTTATTGAGATGTGCACTGGCGACGGTTGCTTGTATCCCAAACCTTCACGTGGTTGCCTCGTTGCAGCTTCTGATGGGAGCTTCCCTAACTTTGACGGCTCATCNAATTCGTCTTCTACAGTGATATAATTTCTACTCACCCTCCTTATTGAGATGCGCACTGGTGACGGTTGCTTGTATCCCAAACCTTCACGTGGTTGCCTCGTTGCAGCTTCTGATGGGAGCTTCCCTAACTTTGACGGCTCATCGGGATTGTATCCAGCTTTCGCAAATAGCTTGTAAGCGTTAGGATCAAAGCCTTCATCTGTTCGCTTTGTAGGGAGTGCCACATTCTGCAAACGATTTTGGGCTACAAACCCTGCAAGCGGCTTCGAGGACAACTTTACTGCCTCAATTCGTTTTACCGGAAGAGTTAACTCCTTTAGCGTGTTGGTTTGAAGATTAGATGATTTTCCCCCGTCTTTCTTCCTTTTAGGGACATATTGGAGCTTAGAACTTACTTTCTTGCCATAAGATGCAATATCCCCTCTATGATATTTATTCACGTTGGGTTGTACCTCCTCAGTAACGGCTTTGGA
This sequence comes from Nicotiana knightiana, assembly GCA_005239525.1. Classification (NCBI taxonomy): domain Eukaryota; kingdom Viridiplantae; phylum Streptophyta; class Magnoliopsida; order Solanales; family Solanaceae; genus Nicotiana; species Nicotiana knightiana. The sequence continues at coordinate 48,878 of ML393653.1, forward strand.
TTTACCAATATTCACCTCAACTCTTTTGGTTATGGGCTCTTCATTCTTTATTTTCATGCCATCATCAAATTTTAGCTCCTTCACAATGCGGTTCTTCAAGTAAAACTTTGCATCGGCGAAGCGTGACTCTGCCTCGGTGAATGGCTCGTCATCAGCAACTATCTTCTTCTCAACTTCACCTCGTAGTATTTTAAAAATTGATGGTAGGTAGATGGAACTACTTTATTCTCATGTATCCAAGGCCTTCCAAGAAAAACATTGTATGAAGTCTTCGTATCGATCACATGCAGCCATGCACTTGATTGCATATCTTCAATAGTGATTCCCAGCCTGATCGCGCCTATGGCTCTTTGCTCCCCTTGGTTGAATCCTTGGATCATCACACGACTTTCTGAGAGTTCGTTCATAGGAATACCAAGTTCTTTCACAGTGCGAATTGGCAAAATGTTCACTGAGGATCCTCCATCAACGAAAATTCGATTTACCCTTTCATCACGCATATAGGAAACCAGGTACAATGGGCGGTTATGAGGAGTATCACTTAGCAGAAGATCGTCATTTGTGAACGTGACTTTTTTCTCACAAGCATTAACTTCTTGAGGAGTGGACTCGATAATCTTTTCCGAAGATGGTGCCAATGGTAGGTCATCACTCTTTTCTTTCCCTTCGTCAGTATGGCAACAAGAGGCATCAACGCATCTATGGGAAATCTTCGTGTGAAACCAACTTGGTAAAAACTCCTCCAAGGTCACTGTATGTCAAGGCTTTTGAGGGTGATGCACCTCCATTTTCGCTTTTTTCATGCTTAACTGGATTCCATCTCCTAGGCCTTTTCACCATTATTCTCCTTGTTGGTTGTTCCATTGATCCTTTTCGCGGGCTCCTTTTGTGGCGCCTACGACGAGTCACCAACGTCCAACCTTCATCGTCCTCAGGTTGACCGTCTTCAACTTTGTAGTTCTCTAGATTCATCTTTACTTTCTTTAAAACTACATGGTTCATCTGGACTGAATGAGCCAAATGTGATAGAGACTTGGTTTGCGCTTGCTTTCTCATCTTCAAGCACGATCTTCTTGTCATGACCCAAATCCATAACTTTGTCCTTGAAGACAAAGCACTTCTCCAGAGGGTGGCTCACAAGTCGATGATAGTTGCGGTAATTTGGGTCATCAATTTTCCCAACTTCATTTGGTCACTTCATCTCCGGAAGCTCAATGAGATTTAACTCGAGGAGTTCTTCAAAAATAGCTGGCACATCAAAATCCAGAAATGGGTACTCTTTCTCTTGCATTTCTTTTAGAGTTAACTTTCCACTTGGCTTATCTTGAAACGAAGTGGATTTCATAATCTGCTTTTTGCTCACCTTCGTCGTGAACTACATAGGTGATGTGTTGACATTCATAGCTTCTTTGTTTTCAGATCTTGGTATAAACTTGATCCATTTTCTGACTTCTTGCTTGTCGTTCCCTTTACGAGGCTCATAGATGGGCAGCCTTTCATTTCCAGCGGAGGCCATGCTCAATTCAATGTCATGGGCACGAGTTGCAAGTTATTCAAATGTGATAGACTTGATACCTTGCAAGATGTAGTGCAATACCCAATACATGCCTTGGATGCACATCTCTATCCAGAAGCTTCACTAAGCCTGTCTTTACAGCTGAGGCTTGCATTCCTCCAACGATTAATAAAGTCGATAACGGGTTCACTCTTCCATTGACGAGTACTTGTGAGTTCTATCATACTCACAGTACGTCTCGTGCTATAAAAGCGATTGAGGAATTCTTGCTCTAGTCGATCCCAGCTATCAACAGATCCAGCCTCGAGGTCCGTGTACCAATCAAAAGCATTTCCTTTTAATGAGCGGACAAACTATTTGACGAGGTAATCTCCATAAGTCCAAGCATTGTTGCATGTCTCAACGAGGTGCGCCACATGTTGCTTTGGATTTCCTTTGCCATCAAACTGTTGAAATTTCAGAGGTTGATAGCCAGCAGGCATCTTCAACATATCGATCCTTGAAGTGTACAGCTTTGCGTAGGTAAAGGAGGACTTGGAAGCAACTTCATATTGGTTTCTTATTGTCCCTTCAATAAACTCCTTTAGTTGATTGATTGGAATCATCTCTTTCGAAGAGAATAGAATTTCCTTAGTGGATGCAACTTGTCGTGGGGGAGCATCAATCTCTTGAACTTCTGGGAGTTTGCCAGGTGCATGGGTGGATTCTTCTTCCATCAAGATTCCCACCCTATCTGTTAGCTTATCGATTCTAGCATCTTAATTTTGCATGCACTTGGTCAAGACAACGATTGCTTCCGTCAAGTTTTCCAACTGCTCCCCCACATATGAAGTGTTCGTCACCATGGCTTGCATGATTGTCATGGACTATGGAGAGTAGCATGGATTTTTACACAGATTGATCCTTGATTGGCTCACGCTATATGGTGTAAGTGGGGAGGATCCATCACTTGAAGCGTCATCATCTTCCTTCACAGCAGAGTGCTTGGACCGGAGAGGTCAAGCAGAGCAAGAGTTTTCTTGATCTTTTCAGCAACATCGCTTCCTCATTCGGGTGCATTTGTGGAAGATCTAGATCCTTTTGAGGATGAAGATCCGAAAACTGGGGTAGATGCGGATGACACTTGGGGTGCTTGTTGTCCTAACGAGCTTGCTTTTCTCCTCGTAACTGGTCCAAAGCTTCCAAAGGTAACTTCGAGTATGTTTTCCACATCAGCATAGAACCTAGAATTAGCATCCTTGGCGGAAGTTGAACTGGAGTTGATTTTCTTGGAAGCCATTTTGTTGTTCTTGAACTTTGGTGATTTAAAAGTTGAGATGAGAGGTAGAGATTGTCCCACTGGGCATGCCAGAATTTGTAGACAATAAATTGCGTCGAGAAAATAAAATCAGGATCGTAAAATATCGCAACAATCGTAGTATTTTATTTCAAATGTTTGAGCATTACAATCTCTATGAATCCTCTGATTCTTCTTTTCAATAGTAAATAAATTCAAGGGCTTTTGAGCTTGATCTTGAATCTATGTTTGTTTCCACAAATGATGATCTTGTTCTTGAGCTTGAGCTTGATTGCTTGAACTTGACCTTGCTTTGTTCTTTGTTCTTGAGCTTGAACTTGATTTCTTGAACTTGAACTTGATTGCTGGAAGCTTGAAACTTGTAGAGAAATTTGTGGTGTTTGATCCATGAGCTCTCTCTTGCTTCTTGTTATAACTTTTGGTGTCTTTTCTAAGTTATGAAGACCCCTATTTATAGTTGTGGAAGGGAGAAGTTGTGATAAGAACAAACTCTTTCCGACCAATCAAACTAAAGTGTGATATGGCCGCATTTGATTGGCCAGAACATGTCACTTGCACATGTGGCGCGATTTCATTAGCCTTTTAATATGGCTTGGCATGCCTTGTCATTTTGACACGTGGCATGATCTCATTGGCTCCTCTGTTTGACTTGGCATGCTACGTCATTTGACACGTGGTACCAAACTGGGCCTCTAGGAATATGTCATCTTGGGCTTAATGAAGTCGGCTCATCACTTTAGCCCAATTAAATGGGCTAGCCCAATGGATTAAGACTTATTTATTTAATCCATATATATTAGACTTATATAATTAATTCAGTTATATTAGCCCGTAGCATTTTGTTTGGACTAATATATCTTGAATTTAAAATATAATCCAAATTATTTTATAAATTTAATTTTAATAAAATTTTATATGCCTACACTGCTGTGGTGTACTCATACTATGCTTCTGCACATTTTTTGTGCAGATCCAGGTATTTCGGAGTCAGTCGATCGTTAGCTAGCTGTACGAATTTTGTTATGGAGACTCAAGGTAAACCTCATGTTATGTTCGCAAGCTTCGGAGTCACCTTCTGATGTTGTGTTTATACCGTTTGTCCTTATTACAAAACAATTGTATTTGCAGACGTCTTAGTAACTCAGTAGAGCTTATGACTTGTAATATCAGTTTTGGAATTTGTAATTTGTAAAGAATTTTCTATTTTGAAATTGTGAGATGTTGGTTAAATATTGTTGCTATTTCCGTTAATGTTATGCTGACCTAGTTTCTAAGACTAGGTGCCATCACGACACCCAACAAAGAGAATTTGGGTCGTGACAGATAGTGAGTTGTCAAAGCATGCAGTATAAGAGATGTAACGAACCAAAATTGATATTTGTCTGATTGTCTGTAGTGTCTGGTCTTTAACTTTTTTTCATCACAATCAAAAAAAAAAAGGACAGATCGGTGTACTAAGCTCTCGTTATGTATGGGGTCCGGGGAAGGGCGGATCATAAGGGTCTATTGTATGCAGTCTTACCCTGTATTTCTGCAAGAAACTATTTTCACGGCTCAAACTTGTGACCTCCTGGTCACATGACAACAACTTTACCAATTATGACAAGGCTCCTCTTTATTTTTTCCATCACAATCAATCACCATAAATCTTATCTTACACCTTTGATTTAATATCTGTTTTCATAGTATGTTTTACTAGATTAAGTTTCAACCGCTTGAATATTGATATGAAACTGATGAAAGACTTGTAATCAGCACTCTTAAGGAAGAGTTTTAATTTTTTTTAGGATAAATCACAAAATTGATAAAGATTCTGAATATTATACTCAATTGATTGCAATCCAACAGTTGCCATCTTCGATGTCTCTTAACCCGTGTGAATATTATTTGAGCGTGCTTTGAACTGTTATGTATAGCAGCACGATACGTTGCAGGTGTGCCTGAACGTAATCCTATAATTCATGTCATATAAATTTCAAAAGTATTTCTTTTCTAACACGTCATGCCTAGTCAGCCATCATTACGTAAATTATGACGAAGGTAATAATATAAATATAATAACACATAAAATAAAATGAAATGAATACTAGTTAAGTCCCTTTAATTTACGACAATAACCATAAATCTAGTATAATCTTACAAATAGAATTTGGTGGGGGTAATATGTATGCAAATATTATTCCTACCCTATAAAAATATAAAGGTTCTTTCCAATAGTTATGTTTAATCTGATAATTAAGTTCCTTTGATTTAGATATTCGAATTTATTCTATAGTAACAAAGGTTGGATCAATCAGACAAACACATATCTAAATATTTTCAAAAATATAAAAAAAAAAAAAAAAAAAAAAAAGGTAAGGATGCTAAAA
>ML393653.1:58660-94366 GCA_005239525.1 Nicotiana knightiana
CCCCCGCCTCTCTCCCGCATAAAAAAATATTTTTTTACCTTTTTCTTTTTTTACAATTTCAAATTTCTGTTTTTTTGTTTTTCTGCACCACCCACTCCCACCCCATCCCCCTCAGCATGCCTCCTACCCCGTACAAAAAGCTTTCTTTTTACTTTTTCTTTTTGTAATTTTAAATTTCTATTTTTTTCGTTTTTCTGCCCTCCCCCACCTCCACCCTCCCCCCCCCAAATTTAAAGGTTAAAAATTTTACAAGTTTCAAAGTTATGAGTTCGGAAGTTTATGTGTTTGAAAGTTTACGTGTTTAGAAATTATAAAGTTTACTGGTTAAAAATTTCGAGATTTCGAAAGTTTAGCGGTTCAAAAGTTTATGAAATTTGTGAGTTCGGAAGGTTGTTGGTTTGAAAGTTTATGGCATCATGTTTATTATATCTAAATTATTTATGAATACTCTTGAGAAGTTATTTTCTTTAATTTGCGTATCAAACACCAAAAATTAAATAAAATTACTACTTATTTTTCAAGAAAATATTTTCTTCCACGAAAAATATTTTCCGCTATACCAAACACACCCTCACTTTCTTTTTCTTTTTCTTTTGCTAGAAGAGTACTGTTTTGTGGAATAAAATTGGAAAAATAGCTAAAAGGGCAAGGGCAAAAGATTGTGGTCAAATTAGCAAGCAAATAACACCTAAATCATCAAGCGGGTCCGGTGCTACTCAATAGAGAAGAGAGTATCGAAGCAGAAAAGCTTCAGTTCCGTACATTCTTCCTGGTAAAGTTTTAATTTTTCATTCAATTCACTCTCCTAAAATTCTAGGTTTTGCTTTTTGTAACTTCACTAGGTTGTTTGACTCTTTGATTTGTCATTTGAATTCCTGAGTTAAATGCAGAATAAAATAAAAGGTTTTTAGGTTTTAATTTTTAACAAAAACTTCAGTATGCTATTGCATTAACTTTTGAATATCCTTGAGGTTTGAAATGAACAAACAAAAATTTCTTCTTGTTTTAAGAGTAGCGATGATATAATTTGATGTTGTTGGAAGGTTCAGCATTTTGGGGAAATTTTAACCTTCCCGTAACTTTTGCGTAGATTGTATTTGTGTCAGGAAATCCATTAAATAAGATATGTAATTGCGTACCCATAGTAATTAAGACGAGCTATGAGTTCGATCACAAGTTTTGTACCAATAAACTTCAAATCCTGGCTTCGCCTTTGACCTGTGAAAGTTATCTTTCAGGCTATTTGGTGGGGACTCTCCAAAATGCTGCCGCACCGTGTCGCATCCTTAAAAAATGCACTACTTTTGGAGGATCCGATAGACTCAACAGCATTTTCGGAGAGTCAGAGCAGCATAGCTTTCAGGGTATTATCTCTACATCATAAATAAAACCAAAAGAGTAATCTACTCCCCTTTTTTATAAAGAATTCGAAATTCAATTTTAAGTTTCATAGTCCATGCCCACAAACTTGTACTGTATGCCGAAGATACCTCCTTTGTTAACCAACCAAATTTTTGCTGCTGTATTCTGGAGAGTGAAGGAGACTAGGAAAAAGGTATTCTCAGATGTGCAACTCTGATAAAATTGATCGATGCAACCCATAGCATCCTTTTTCTTTTACTTCCCAACAGTGATAAAAGAAAGGCCATTCGGTCCAGGGGTGTTAACAATTTTTTACTGCGTTCTCCGCCTCTTTCTCATAAAAAGGCCTTTCCTTTGCATTCCTTCTCCGAGCATAATTAACAATTGAGGTCTATTATCTGTAAACAAAAAGATTGCCGCGCCATTCTCAACCAATAGCCTAGGCCAAATGCACTGTTCGTTCATGTGCCATTCATTAGGAAAATATGCTGATTACTGTCAATTGCTTCACTTTCTTAAGTGGATATAGAATTTGTTGAGTTCTTCTTCTCTGTTCTGTTCTCTTTGTATTGTCTTTTAAGCTACTAAATTCATGAATGAACACATTTCCAAAGGTCTTTCTTTTGGCTTCAACCAGTAATCAGGTGAAGTTTTGTCAATATCGTGAAAGTTCGTTTTCATGTCACCCACCAATTTGGAGATCCTCAGGTGCTTTCTACATCTTACCCACATTCCGTTGAAGTGCTAACAGATCTGCAGCAGTGGAACCAAAACTGAGGGTTTTGAATTATGATGAGAATGGTCTAACTTGGTTGAAAGAGGTTTCTCTTGGATGAAAAAAGCTTCCATAGTATAAATTTGCTTGTTGAACACCATCAGTAGTAAGCACACTGTATAAAATGTATGAAACAACTAAATTATATTAATCAGGCTTGGTAATGAATAGTTCAAACTTTTTCTTGTACGATTTAAAATTTAGCTTAAAGGCTAATGGAAATTTGGGAATGTTATGGTATTTGCTCTGTATTAATTGTCTGTACTCCTATGAAAATAGATGGGAGTATTCAATATGGCTTTATAACCTGTATGTCTCAGGTTTAAGGTAGTGAGTTCTCAAAGCATACAGTATAAGAGATGTAAAGAACCAAAATTGTTATCTGTCTGATTGACTGAATTGTCTGATCTTTAACATTTTTCCATCACAATCAATCACCATAAATCTTATCTTACACCTTTGATTTAATCTCTGCTTTCATAGTATGAAGTACTAAGTTAAGGTTCAACGAGTGAATATTGATTTGAAGCTGATGAAAGAATTGTAATCAGCACTCTTAAGGCAGTGTTTTGATTTTGTAGGATAAATCACAAAATAACATAGAGAAAATTGTGTAGATGTTATCTACTAATCTTTTCTTTGTCAAAGGCTCAAAGTAGAGGTGTATCAAAGAACTTTTTTTTTTTTTTTTTTTTTTTTTTTTTTTTTTTTTTAATTGTGTGTACCCATAGTTGTAGGTGAAAAGAACACAACCCAAGGATTTTGTTGTCTTCTGATATCAGCCCTAGATATGGCATTTGGAAATCGTGCTTCCAAGCTGTAAAACTTGAATTCGATAAATTGATAAAGATTCCGAATATCATAGTCAAATTGATTACAATCCAACGGTTTATGAAATAAAATCATTGGTGTAATTAGCAGTGACCAAATGAGGAAGCATTTGTGCCATGCATCACTTAGCAGCTTGAACATAATCCTATTATTCATGCCATCTTTGATGTCGCTTAACCTCTGTGAATATTGTTTGAGTAACCTTTGAACTGTTATGTATAGACATGAATTCTTTTAGCTCTCTGGAAAATAGTCTTTTGCCTCAGAATTATAGTTGCTTTGAGGAAGAATCTAATAAGAATTCAGAGGCGGATCCAGGATTTAAACTCTATGGGTTCAACATTTAAAGTTTAATATTGAATCCATTATGTTTTTAAAGTTATGGGTTCATATCTACTATTTTTGCAATTTTTACAAGTTTTTACATATGAACTTTTACTCCCCGTCGAAAATTATGGATTTGATTGAACCCGTCCCGCCCCTGAATAAGATGTTGCATTGTAATTTTTTTTTTTAATAGGAATTATAACCTGTAACTGAACTTTAATGGTTTTTATTAGCTGGAAACTTATTTTGGGTCTCACTTATTCCTTGTCTTTTTCTTTCTCCCAGTTTTTCAGATACTTAAACATCCTGCTTTATCTCACTTGATGTCTCGCAAGCGCAATGTCATTGTTGCCACAGGCTTGCTAGCTTTTGCTGCTGCTGGCTTGTCCTTCCCATTTTACATGGCGTAAGTAAAACTTCGTTGCTCTTTAAAAATAAAGAGGTGGTTTTTCATAGTATTGCTTAATTGGAAGTTACCGATTCAGGTCAAAATCATCAAGGGCAACTCCAGTGATTGATTCATCAAAGCCATTACCACCCCAGGCGACTTTTCGTGGGCCTTACATCAATACTGGATCGCGTGATATTGGACCTGATCATCAAACTCACTCTAAGAAATAACATCTTGCTTAACTAGAAAGTAATGCTAGCAATTGAAGTTGATAAGATTTGTTCTCTCTGTTTCCATGTTCTGTATTTAGTGAAAGGAGATAAATAATGACTGTCTGTTGAAACTGCGTTACTCTCCTTATGTTCTGGTCTTCTGGAGAGAAGCTGCTGTGATGTCGATATTCCCTCTTAATCAGCTCTGATTGATGAAGGACATTAGCATGCTTGAGAATGAATCTTTTAGGGATAGTCGAGGAGCGCTCTAGCTGGCCTGGACACCACTGTTATAAAAGAATGATGTTCTTCTTAGAGAAAGAGCGAGCCGTTTATATTATCCTTTCACACATGTGTTGTCTATTCAGTGAATTTTTCGTTGAGAAACAGCTCTCTGTAAAATACAGCATGCATGAATAATAGAAAAATGCCTTTCAACTGTCTAACTATATATAATGCATTTGTATTCTTCATTTCAAACATGTCTAAGAAATTATATATCAGCTCCAAAAAATTAACTTCCAGTCCGGTATTATGAATAATTTTCTATTTTCATTTGGCCACTTGATATTTTCAAAGGAGTAAATCGAAGGGGAATTTGAAAATTTCCTCTTTTTCTTGTTTGGTTTAAGAGGAAGAAGGCATGTTGTTCTGTTTTTCTCTTTAGATTAAGCAAAAAAAGAAAAGAAAAATGTTTTCCCTCTTTCCCACACACATTCATACCAAACAAAACTGGAAGGAGAATGAAGTCAAAAAAGAAAAGAGAACCTACTCAAAACACTGGTGGGAAAAACAATAATGTTAATGCTGAAAATAATTTTGTTTTCTTAGTGCTAGGGCAAAGAACAAAATTGTTACGACTAAATCGACTTTGTTACCCGCTTGTTAGGACCAAATAGTAATATTAGGAATAAGACTAAATTCATCCTTTTCTATATAAGGCACCAAACATGAAACAACTACTCAAAAACTCATCATTCGAAGATTTTGCAAATCGGTCTTAACTTTATTGTCGAAATAGCTCTCTCAGCTGTAGCTGTAGCAACTGGCAAAAACAAAGCAAATTTCACAAGTTGAAAAACAAGAGGGTAAGTCCCGTGCTTCTTTGTCTCCACTAATTTTATGAAAAGATTACCAAGTCCCCTAATACTTGAAAATATTTTATCATGATCTCGGACATCAACAGTGTACTTCTGAAGCTGAAAGCGAAGGTCGACCATAGAATATTTATCAAAATCATCAGTATATAACTCAACTAATCTCAATATCTTTTCAATGTCAAAATTGAAAAAAAGAATCAATTGGGTTCAAGCAAGCAACTCCAAGGAGCAAATCAGTTGTCACCTCATCAAAGCGATTATTGAGTTCTTAAAATTGCCAATCAATAATTTTACAAAATGCCTCAACACGATAGTGATATAAAACAGTATACTCAGAAACTCTGCGATGTGATCTTCCAGGGATAACATAAAACTCATCAAATTCAGGTATAAAAAGATGATATTTCAATATCTCATACAGAACTTAGATACCTCATCAATAAGTGAATTCCGACCTTCCTTTCTCAATATTTGTAACTGATCATTTGCCACTCCAACAAATAACATGGCATTAGCAATATCTTGCTCCTTCTTTTGAAAGACTGCACTAAGCTCATTTGTGATTGCTAAAACAATACACATTAGATGCAACATGAAGACAATTTCAAATGTTAAACATTCTTTAAGATATCTCTTTGCCTTACATTTTTCTTCAAAACGTGTGTTAACAGCAGTAACATCAAGCACATAAACAATAGGTCCAAACATAAGAATAAAATTATTAAAAGCTTTATAGTGAGACCCCCATCGAGTATCACCAGCTCTAGCAAGACCCGATTCTTGATTCAACCCCTTACTAGTTTCAAGCTCCCCTTTACGTAATGTCTCTTCTATTTCTTCTGCTTGAGATTCGCGATGTTTATCTCTATGCTTGAAAGAAGCTCCCACCATATTTTTTATATCGGAAACCAATAATAAAATTTCTTGTACTTCATCACATCTTCTAGAAATCACAACAAGAGTTAATTGAAGTTGATGAGCAAAACAATGAATAGAATGAGCACCTCTACTTTCTTTTTGCATTACGATCTTAAGACCATTTAAATCACCTTGCATGTTGCTTGCTCCATCATAATATTGCCCATGTATAGAAGATGGACTTAAAGAATGTTGAGCAAGTAAACTAACAATTTCATTCCTTAGAGACAAAGTAGTAGTATCACGGACATAAACAATATCCATAAATCGCTCCATCACACTTTCCCTTCTATCAACGTAACGCAAAACAATAGCCATTTGCACCTTACATGACGCATCATGAGATTCATCAACTAAGATAGAAAAGTGAGCATCATTTATATTCTTAATGATACTCCTAATTGTTTCCATCTTACATGCAGTGATAATATCCTTTTGAATACACGGAGAAGTCAATAGGTTATTTTTGGAGTCTTTTTAAATGCATCATCAATATTTACATTGCTTCACATACCATGTAAGAAGTTCAATATAATTACCTCTTGTGAAAGATGATTGACCTTCACGATGTCCCCGAAATGATAATCCTTGGTTTAAAAGATATCTTATCACATCAATTGCAGCTTCTAAACGAGTTCGGTATTCCAACTTTTGTTGATCAGATTGTTTAGCAAGTGCACTTTGAATGGATTGTTTTTGTCTCATCAAATCTTCACAATTCTTTCTTGACTGGTTATGAATATTGTTTGGTTCATTAATATGCATGGCAAATCTATCCTTCTTATTCTAACTTGTAAACCCTATGTTTGAAAATACATCTCCTCCTCCTTGATTAATACATTCATCTTGAAACAAATAATAATAGAAGCAGTATGCCGCATCTTTTTTTATGCTATACTCCAATCAATCGTGCTCAACAAACCATCGAGGATTAAAACGGCGCAATTGACCATAAAAACTTTTTCGAGGGAAATTGTGATTTCGAGGTCGGCAAGAACCTTATTGAATATATTTTCTTCTTACTGCATCATGGTCATTTGGATGATATTTTTGACTTTTACCTTGACCAGTCTCTAAAGAATTTAAATTACCTCCTTCACTTCGTGGATGCTATTCTGACTCATCGGCAGTTTCTTCCAAGTTAGTTGAACTTTGAAGTGTTGAACCTTGTTTCGAAGACTCAGAAGGTATTACAGAATAAAATCTCTTCATTAGAATTTAAGTTGAATTACAAATCAAAATATCTTTTTTTTTAAAACTCCAAATCAAAATATCAATTAGATGTACCCTATAAATTGCACAAAAATCAACTCAAAAAGAAAAATAATATATGTTTCAAGAAATTTTAATTCGAAAGAAAAAGAGAAAAATTAGAAGTAGTAGAACAACTCACAATTATGATTGCAGCAAGCAATTTCGACAATTTCGTAATGAATAGATTTTTTCAAGAAGTAGGGTTTAAAACAATTGAACTCCAATGCATTTTATATTGTTTATTAATGCTGTATTGCTCAAAAATTAAAAGCGAAGGAATGAAGCTGAGCTTCAAACCGCTGACCACTGCCTCAAATTTCACGGAATTTACCAGCGAACCAGGGAGCAGCTCCACTCCATTAAAATTTGAGAGACAAAAATATTTCCGACAAATTGATCGACTTTTTTGTCCTTTAAAATTAATATTTCCGTTTTATAGCAATTTAATGATGGATATAAATATAATTTTGGGTTAGGACTAAGTAACCTTTTCCTGTTGGGACTCAATCTATTCTAAAATATAAAATTTTCCTTCAAAGAAACAATTCAATAATTGGATAAAAGACTCCTTTATACCCATCCTAATCGGAATTTGATTTCTACTACCAAATACCAATTACCTTTGAACTCTAAGAAATCAACCCGTTCAAACCAAAATAAAATAAGACAAAAAATTTCTCCAAGCTATATTTATTACTCAATTTATAATCTAACCATAATAAGCACAAAACCTATTACGCTTGGCTTAATCGTTATTTATTTATTTATTTTTAAATTTTAAAATGACAATATTTTACTTCAATAAAATTAAATTATGAAATCTGAGATCAAACACCGCAGGAATATATTGCGATTAGTGTTTTATATAAAATTAATATTGGAGTGAAAGAAAGTCAAAAGAATCAAACAATTATAATACATTGCAAATGATTCAAAACCAAATTTTGATGTAAGAAATATGTTTTACAAATCAAATTTTTTATTGTACAGCTTTAGGACGTCATTTCAAAATTTTGTGAACTATTTCTGAGAAATATGAAATAAATATTTTAGAAAAATTCAATTGTTCTATTTTCAAATTTGTCACGACCCAAATTCCCAACCCACGGGATCATGATGACTCCTAACACCACACTTGCTAGGCAAGCCAATGTTAGAACTTATTTAATTAATTTATATTAAAGTCTATTTAATTGTAACATGACAATTCAGAAATAAACTAAATTTATTAATTCCAATGCATAAATTCACGAATAAAATAATAAACGAATAAATAGGCGGAACCAAGAACTAAATATATAACTATAAGACTACCCCAGGGTCTGGTGTCATAATTCAAGAACCACTAAGAATACTAAAAATAATGGCTGAAAGAATTATGTATCCGTTTTGAATGAAATAAAACAGTGTCTATAAAATTAAGAGAAGACTCCAGGAATTTGCGGGCGCCGGTAGATCTACCTCGTGTCTCCGAACGATGATGTCAACTACTAAAATCTCCTAACTCTGGTCGGTACCTGAATCTGCCCAAAAGAGTGCAGAATGTAGTATCAGTACAACCGACCTCATGTATTGAGTAAGTACCGAGCCTAACCTCGACGAAGTAGTGACGAGGCTACGGCGGCGCATTAACAATATAACATGTGAAAAATATACAATAAAGCAAGAAGAAATAATAATAATAATAAATTAAATGACCAGTAACTTGCAACAGTAAATAAAAACAACTCGGATAACTCCTTTCAGATATCAGCTATAATTAACTCCTCAAAATTTCCAAGTTTCAATTTAAATCACAGGAAAAATCAGAGTATGAAAACCTTTTAATAAAACTGGAGTTTTCCAAATCCTTATTTTTGAAAATGAGTAAAATATAATTATTCTCCCTTATCGCTCCATGTTGCGGCGGGCAACCCGCTCCCACCTGTCCACCCTTATTGCTCCTCCCTATATATATATATATATATATATCACCCTTATTTCTCCTGTTGCAGCGTGCAATCCGATCCCACCTGTCCACCTTTATCGCTCCTTGTTGCAGCGTGCAACCCGCTCCCACCAGACATATCATAATCAGTGTATTTACGAAAACATTCACAATTCATGCCAAGCCTTTCATAACATTTTTGTATCAACAATTGTAAACAGAAGTTGTAAAACTCATAAACTTCACCAATTATCATTTCACAACGAAACCAACCGGAAATTATATACATATCGTAACATGACATCCAGCTCAATCCTTATGTAACATAACAAAGCCAAGAAAACATCCAACACTTCCAAAATACTTAAAACAATACTTAACAATAAGCTAAAGAATCCAAATCGACATATAAACCTCAATGTTCATGAAGCAATTAAGCCCGAAAGCAAATAATTGGAAACGGGGAAAGGGATCATGTTAAGCAGATAATTTGGTGGTGCATAGATACTCGTCACCTCACCTATACAACATACACATGTAATTTCACATAGAAATCAAGTTGGAGATTCCTATTCCCTCAAGTCAAGGTTAAACTAAGAACTTACTTCAAATTCGCAGGCCACTCACTGCTCAATTGCCGCTTTTCCTTTCGAATTTGCCTCTAACCCGCTCGAATCTAATCATAATTAGTTTAATATCATTAATTTATGCTAAAGGAACCAACTTTACTGAAAAGTCATTGTTTTCCTAAGTTTTCTAAAAAGAAAAGTTAAAACCCGCCTCCGGGCCTGCTTGGTCCAAACTCGGGATTCAGACCAAATTATGTTTACTCATTCACCCCCGAGTCTGAATGTGCAATTAGTTTCGAAATCCGACCCAAATTCGATGTCGAAATTCGATATTTACAAAATTCTCTAATTCTACTCAAATCCTCAATTTTTCCCATAAAAATTCTTGATTTTGGATTGAAAAGTGATGAAAAATATTGGGTAATTGAAAGAAAATAGTTAATGAATACTTACCTATGATTTTGGAAGAAAAAACCTTGAGAAAATCGCCCTAGGTCTTCTACCCTTGTGAAAAATAAGAAGAAAAGGGCTGGGGTTCTAATTAAGGTGAACTCACTGCCCGAGCCTCGCACCTGCGGAAAAAGAGCTAGGCATCTTGGGCCGCACCTGCGACTGCATTACCGCTTCTACGGTCGCGCACCTGCGCAGAACGGTCCGCACCTGCGGACGTAGGGGAGCCCAGGCTTGGTCGCACCTGCGGGATTCCGCTTGCACCTGCGAGCTCGAACCTGCGGCTCAAGGCTCACAGGTGCGGACACACCAGCACATCTATGACACCAGATTTTTACAAGTTCAAAACATCCCGAAGCCTATCCGAAACTCACCCGAGCCCTCGGGGCTCTAAACCAAACATGCACGCAAGTCTAAAAACATCATAGGAACTTGCTCATGCGATCAAATCACAAAAATAACACCTAAAACGACGAATTTAACCTCAAAACTCATGATTTTTCTCAAAAACACTTCAATTTCACCATTTCTCAAACAGACGTCCGAATCACGTCAAATAAATTTTGATTCTCACCAAATTTCACAAATAGTACTTAAATACTATAACAAATTTTTACCGGGATCCGGAACCAAAATACGGGCCCGTTACCAATGTTTTCAAATATTAATTTCATTTCTTCAATTCATTAAAAATCCAGCAAAATAATTTCTTTCAAAAATTGATTTCTAAGGCTAGGGACCTCGTAATCCAATTCCGGGCATACGCCCAAGTCTCATATTTTACTGCGGACCTCCTGGGATCGCCGAAACATGGATCCAGGTCTGTTTACTCAAAATGTTGAACCAAGTCAAATAAAACCAAATTTTAAATTCCAAAAATTATTATTTTTCATATTTTCACATAAAAGCTTTTCGGTTTCACGCCCGGATTGCGCACACAAATCGAGGTAAATAAAATAAGTCCTTTTTAAGGCTAATGAGCCTGGAATAGTGTTCTAATTTATAAGATGACCCTTTGGGTCATCACAATCTCCACCTCTAAAACAAACGTTCGTCCTCGAACGGACATAAAAAAATTACCTGAATTTGGCAAACAAGTGGGGATATCTACTCTGCATGTCCGACTCGGACTTCTAAGTAGCTGCCTCAACAGACTGACCCCTCCACTGCACTCGAATTGAAGGGTAACTCTTTGACCTCAACTGACAAACCTGCCTGTCTAAAATGGCTACCGGCTCCTCCTCATAAGTCAAATCTTTGTCCAATTGGACAGAGCTGAAATCTAACATGTGGGACGGGTCACCATGATATTTGCGGAGCATAGACACGTGGAACACCAGATGGACTGAGATAACCCTGGAGACAATGCAAATCTATAAGCTACCTCCCCCACTCTATCAAGAATCTCAAATGGTCCGATATACCTAGGGCTCAACTTGCCCTTCTTCCCAAATCTCATGACACCCTTCATGGGCGATACCCGAAGTAATACTCTCTCTCCAACCATGAATGTCACATCCAGAACCTTACGATCGGCGTAACTCTTTTGCCTAAACTGAGCTGCACGAAGTCGATCCTGTATAATCTTGAACTTATCTAAGGCCTCCTGAACTAAGTTTGTACCCAATAACCGAGCCTCTCCCGGCTCAAACCACCCAACTAGCGATCTACACCGTCTACTATATAATGACTCATAGGGAGCCATCTGAATGCTCGACTGATAACTATTATTGTAGGCAAACTCCGCTAACGACAAGAATTGATCCCAAGAACCTCCAAAGTCAATAACATAAGTGCGGAGCATATCTTCTAGAATCTGAATAGTACGCCAGACTGCCCGTCTGTCCGAGGATGAAATGATGTGCTCAACTCAACTCGGGTACCCAATTCTCGCTGAAATGCCCTCCAAAAGTGCGAGGTAAACTGCATACCATGATCAGAAATGATAGACACGGGCACACCGTGAAGGTGGACAATCTCTCGAACATATATCTCTGCTAACCGCTCCGAAGTAGAAGTACTTGCCACTGGAATGAAATGTGCTGATTTAGTCAGCCTATCCATGTTGATACCAATTTTTTCTAAAACTATTTTAAAATTTGCATATATACCTTCAAAATCACTCTTTATAATAACTGGTATTTTTTCGTAATTTTTCATATTTTTATTAAATTCTTTCCCAATTTATTCAGTATTTTTATATTCAATAATTATTCATAAATTGTATTATAAATAATTTCAAAACATTTCCCAACCCAATATATCATTTTTAATCCTATTAGGATTTGATTATTTCACAGATTAGCCAATTTGGCAATATTT
Organism: Nicotiana knightiana; assembly: GCA_005239525.1. Classification (NCBI taxonomy): domain Eukaryota; kingdom Viridiplantae; phylum Streptophyta; class Magnoliopsida; order Solanales; family Solanaceae; genus Nicotiana; species Nicotiana knightiana. The sequence goes on from ML393653.1 coordinate 71,099, forward strand.
GGCTATAATTACGACAATTTTGCAATTATAGCCTAATTGTAAATTTTATGCCATTTTAATTCAATAGTTAGTCATTTTATATTTTAAATATTAGTTAATTACCATAATTTCATCTATTTAGCACTAATTTAATTTTATGCAATTATTAGCTATTTTGATTAATTATTTATCTATTTAATCGAGTATTTAACAATCAACCCCTTCCTATTTAAATTATAGCCCAATTTAATTCAATTTCAGCCTATTGAAACCAGCCCAAACACCCAACTAAATCAGTCTTATACCCAGGCCCAACCCACTAAAGATACCCGGTCCAGACTTGATTTAATCTTGGCCATTGATCGATTTTGATCAACGGCCCGGATTCAACTTACCTTAATTAACCTAGACTACCTCCCCCCCCTCCCCGACCCCTCTCATTTCTCACTAGTCTCTCATCTCTCTACTCTCTCTCTGTCTCTCTAAGTCTCTTCTAGAGACTTCCTGTCCTTATGGCTCCGATGAACCTTTTCGTCTTCTCCGGCCGTCTCTTTGCCGGAGATCATGAAGCCCTCATCATCCTCCTGCCTCATATGGTTCCTTCATGCCTGTAATTCTATCCCTAAGGACCTCAAAGGACGAGGACCAGTCTTTTCACACCTATGGTCTGTTCCTGTTTGCGTCAGGCCTCCAAGGCTCGATTATGAGTAAGATCTTTCCATCTTTGGCCCAAACCTATGGGTTTTTAGGCCGGTATCTTCATGTTTGGGAACCCTTTAAACCCTAATTTCTGAATCTTCCGATTCTTTTAGATCTGTAATAGATCTATGCATACTATGAGGTTTTTCTATGTTTTCTTTAAAGAATCTCCCATCTCTTTATCGATTTCCATAGTAGGGTTTCAAAACCCTTTTTGCAAAACAATTTCTTTGGATTTTCAACAATTACTTTATGATTTTTAGAATGTTTAAACGTCACTTGGGTCTTTTATTTTGGTTGAGCCATTTTAGTTAAGAAACCCTAATACTTCTGGGTTCGATTTGAAGGTTTGAATCTGTTTGCAATGTTGTTTGCATGAACTTTCTGGATTTTTTACGAATGCCTTATGTGTTCTATGTTTTTTTCCCTGATTTGTTGCTACGCTTTTCTGAATCTTTACCGCTCTTTTAGCTACTTGCTTAGGGTTTCTCTCACTTTTTTTCAACACATGTTATTTATCTACTAATAAGTATGATTATTCTTTCTGAGCATTTCTCATAAAGCTATAATATCTTCCTCGAATCTGTGACTCCGTGTATTCTCCTTATATCTCTCTACTGATTTTGAATTATTTCCTTGATTGTGTGATTACTTACTTAGTTAGTATTGACCCCTGTAATTTTTCAATCTCATGCGTAATTCTCTGAACCAATTTTTCGGAATTAAAATTGTACTCCACCCTATTTATGTGCACAAACATGTTGTTAATTACTTGACATATGCTTTCCTTATTTGAAATATTCTGTATTCAGTCCTTATTACATGCCACATGTTTTTACTATGGTAAAATCAGTCTTGTGATTGATTCATTTCCTTGTTTAATATGACTTGTATCCGTTTGAACCATGACACCCTAATTAAAGGGAGTCCGGTTCTTTAATTGATTCTGATTGAGGTTCTTCCTAAAACTCTGCTAAATTATTGTTTCCTACCTTATTTCTATGGCATGTTTAAGACTATAAATGCCTCTACTCTCATTAGCATAAAGGACAGACCTTGTTTTATTCTCTCTTGCTCACACACACACAATATACTATTCTTTTCTCGATTGTTTGCTATTGCTAGTCGGCTGGAAGCCAAGACTAGCTATTCTACTTGCCTCTTATTCTGTATTTGTTGTCTTCAACTGGTATGTTTCCAGTTTATATTTAAAGTCTCCAAAATAACATGTTTCTTTGGTTATTACGATGCATCCTGCTTCTGGTTTCCTCTTGCTTATGGTTATGTTGTCCTACTTGCAACTAGTTTCACATATTATGTTGTTTGGTACTGGATAATCCTCCCTTATAGCCTCACCATGCAATCCCTAGGATACCATAATTGCCTTGTATGTTACTTAACATGTGTTTCTTAAACCTATGTGTAATTATGTCCTACCTCCTCCCAGCGCTCCCTCTAATCTTATTTTGTGATTGGTTTTCAACCATGATTGATCTCATACTCTAAGTATCCCTAACTGTACGACCATGTCTAACTAGTATTCCTAAGTTTGTGTCCTACTACCTGTAACTAATTGGAAGGATTCTGCCTAGTTTGTGTTCATCATGTTATGTGCTCTATGTATCCTAATCCCCATTGCCCTGTGTGAAGATTTGTGTGTTGAACCTATTTTGATTCTGTGTGTGTCATTAAATTTGTTTGGCTCCATGTTTGAGCTGCTTTACTCTTCTCAAATCTATTTTACTGAATAACTCCCTCTTATTTTCAAAACCATTTCAAACAAGCCCCCTTTTAACATTGTTTTCTACTAAAAGTCTATCTCCTGCACCTCCACTTGATTCTTAGACCTTTAAGTTCTGCCCCCTCAGTGTGAGCACTGCTTTGGGACCTTGAGCTCCCTCTGAACTCTGACGCACTGAGGCTGGTACTTCCACACTGCACATGCTCTATCTTGGCTATGAAATCTGGGAGTGAGCACTGCCCGTGATCCCTTGAGGTCCTTAGGGAACTTTGACACACCCGGACTGTGAAAAGGCTATGAATACCATATGGCATAAGGTTTGGAGGATTTGGGCCTGAGTGAAGGCTCCCTATAGAATAACTTCTTACCTTTTTCTATTTGGCTAGGTAATTCATAATTCCTGGCTTGTAATAACTTGTAAACAACTCATGGGGCTGGATAGTGAAACGTGAGGGGTGACTATGCATGCCTAGCTATTACAAGGGTAGAAACCATGCTTAGGTTTTTATTCCCTGTCTGTGCAATAGAGATCCTGTGTAGGTTCATGTGTCCATGCATTATATATCATGCTACTTAGGCTCATATATACTGTTTTTCCTTTCAGCATGTCATCATTCATTGTCCTCACTTAGACATCCTGCCTATAGGACAAATAATTAAGTAAACTGCTATTACGTGATTCTGTCCATGTAAACATGTTCTGAAACTTCATTAGAAGTCCTGTCCTAGGATAAATAATGTTGACTGCAATCATGTCTCACCACGCCTGCGCACTTAGAGATCTTGTTTCTAGGTAAACAACACTAAAATAAACTGCCACTCTGGCATATTCTGAAATCGTGCTTAATGTTGTAATTATTGTGCATTTTGAAATCCTGCTTAGGATTCTGTATTCTGCATCCCTACCTGTGCATTAGATACCATGTCTTAGGATTTCATTCATACTCTCTTAACAACACCTAGTCTAACTACTGATGTATGTTATTTTACACCTAGGCAAGCCTTAGGAAATCAGTTAAAGAAACTAAACCAGAACTATCCTTTGTGATTAATGTTCAACTGTCAGCATGCTTAAAACCAGTAGGCAAGCCTGATTAAGACTTCCTCTATAAGTTATGCAATAAATCTGTCTTTGTTATTATCACTTAGACACCATGCGTAGGATCTGAATCTGGACCTTAATTGTGTATGAGACATGCTGTTTATGTGCACTGTTTGTGGAGTTCTTTGAACCCTTTCCTGTTTATGTGCTACCCCTTATCTGCAGTCATACTTGTTAATTATACGTCGCCTTAGCATTTTCACCTTTAAAACCTGAGGGTCTGCCTAGCACCTCCTTTAGGATACGAGTCCTAATTTCCTCCGGGAATGATAGGAAGGGACGGGTAACAGCATGCAATAGAGGTCGAGACCAACACTCGATTTAGTCACTTTTATAGGGTGGGAAAGGGTAGAATATGGATATGATGACCGGTGCGCTAATACCACGTGTAGCCCCTCTTAGAGGAGTGATTACCGGGTATTGCATTGATGTGATCCATATTATTATAAACCTAGGATACCTTTTATATGCTTAGATTGTAATCCTTTCAAAATCTAATCCTCTTTACTATTTTCAAACATCTGCATGCTTAAGACTTAAATCCCCTCTTATTTGAGCATTTATTTGTTTGTTTGCTAAGCCGTACAAATTCACATAAACCATTTGGACGGGAACCACACTTGTGGATCCTGAGGGGTGCCTAACACCTTCCCCTAAGGATAATTTCAAGCACTTACCCAATCTCTGGTTAATAATGTAGTTGTAATTGAACCCCTTAGGTGCCCTAACGCACCGTTAAAATTGTTAGGTGGCGACTCTTCAAAATATGCAAACCCCGTTCCCAAAAGGAACAAGTTGTCTCAACCAATGTCATAAACCCCTTTCAACTGGCCCCGAAAGGAGCGTTTGGGGAAAAAGGAGGGCGCGACAGCATGGCGACTCTGCTGGGGATATCCAGGCTTTTACCATTTCAAATTGTTTCGTGAATTTGTGCCTTTATTTTTGTTTAAATACTTGCACCCTTTCCTCTTCCCTTTACATGCAATTAATTATTTACTTCAGGTATTTACTTTTCCTCAAAGACGAAACTGACATGTCTCTTTGTTTTCTTTTGTAACTGCTATAAATCATTACTGTTGTTTCTACCGCTTTCTTTAACGTGCAAATACGTGAAAACTTGTTTTAATACTTATTATTGCATAACCATGCTCAACATTCATACTCTACTCGTGCCAAACAAAATACTATAGCAACGCTTAATGAGTGGTTGCGCTCTTCCTATATTATTACCCACTAAATTCGGAAAGGCTTATTTGCGATAAAACTAGTCGATCAGCGGTGCAGTCGACGGCTCCGTGCCTTTCCCCCTTGAGTTGTCCGCTCATACCATGACGAGTTTGCTATCACCTTTCTGGGACACATACATCGCCGAGTGTTCGCGTTTATGGTTTGATTTTTGGGTTTGATTGTGTTCCCGATGAAGAAGGAAAGGATCCATACCAGACTAGCCATGGTAACTAAGACCATAATGGAAGGAGTAGATGGGCAAGACTTTAGCATTGTGCCCATGATCATTACAGACATATATCGGGCCTTGTAAAGGTGTCAACAAGGAGCAAAGCATTTCGAAGGTTGCAATTTGTTACTTCAACTCTGGCTCATGGAACATCTCCAAAGAGGTGAATACCGACATGTAATTGACCGCAGAATGTGGGATGACCACATCGCTTTCCATCACCCAAAGCTAATGAATTATATCCCCGACATGTTCGCTCAGCCTGAAAATGCCGAGGGATGGGTTGAGCTTTTTGATAACTTGACTGAAGAGCAGGTTCAATGGATGTTTGAATGGTTTCCAATGGATGAGTTCATCATTCGATCCCTTACGTCCCTCTTCGAGTTATGAGGCAAGCAGGTAGGAAGCAAGTCATACCTAGGGTCGAGAAGATGAGCCCTCTTCGAGCTGACTTTCAAAATAATGACAGTCCTCACAAGTGCCAAGCTCAGCACCTGTGGCACTGCAAGATTATACTTGAGAAAGACACCATCGATCCGGACAGATATCATGCTGGTTGTACCCCTTTCTATCTTGGTTGGTTAGAAGAGGATCTGGGTGGCCAGAGCAAGCCGGGGTACGTCTGAGGTCACAGGGTTATAGATGAAAGGGCTGAGGCACAAGTCAAATACAACCAACTGCGCAAAAGGATCCGGGAATGTGAGGATGATCACCACAAGATACATGAATCCAACAATAAATTGATCGAGGAATGGAAGGACATGGCTATCAGCGCCAACAAGAGGCTGGGGTACTTGGAACGAGGTATAGTCGATCTGGAAGAGAAGTTCATCGAAAGAGTCGAGAATTGTCAAAAGGCTGAGGGAGCTGAGGGAGGATATCTAGCCAGAACCTACCTGTTTCTTGGACTTCGTGAGCTAGGAAAACTGTACGAGAAAAGCAAGAATGCCTAGTCTGGGGAAGGTCCTTTTGGGACCAAGTAGATAGGAGTGTCTTTATTTTTCTCTATCAATGTAATAAGGCCAATGGCCATTAGTGACTTTTATTTTTCGTCTATCGTTTTGGGATTTGTCTATTTTTCTAATCAATAAAATGAGGCATTTAGCATTTTAAGTTCTCCAAATCAATTTGTCGTTAGGCCTACCTCGGCCACAAAGAGATTCCCAACTTAGGACGCGCTTTGTATTTCCGCATTATGTGTTTAAATACCACAATATTCTTTTTCATAATCCTCACTGACTTGCTTACCTTTTGTTTTTATTTTTCTTACTCCCCTCCCCAAAGGTTAGTTCGTGAATTTTGGCATCATCAACCTATCGCACAAGATCCAAGGGCCCTCCACCTACTCCTCCTCCTAGTCCTCCTAAAGGCAAAGACAAAGGCAAAAGTAAGATGGAAGAGTCCAACGGCACCAGAAAGGAGAATATGATTGAACGGGTAGAGNGCCTCCACAAAATATCCCAAGATAGCAAAATCATCCCGCACCTCACCATCACGCCACTCCCCTAAAGAACCAAACTCTCCCGATGCAGTGCAATGCTTGCCACACCTAAAATAACACTCCACTACTCATCCTAGAACCTCAAAACCCCACAAAGGACCATTTCCACACCTATAACAATCCCATCTATGTGGAAACCGTGACCCACTCCACTCCGCCTATCTCACAGGCATCTGAGTCTGATGGAAAGGACTTGCTTATCAAGAACCTGGACGAGGAGCTTAAGAAACTGACCAGCCGATTCCAGGGTGTTGAAGGAACCAAGGGAATTGAAGGGTTGAATTATGAAGACCTTTGTATACAAACTGATGTCGAACTGCCCGAGGGGTACAAACCTCCAAAGTTCGAAATGTTTGACGGTACTGGTGATCCGAGAGTCCATCTGAGGACCTATTGCGACAAGTTGGTTGGCGTTGGGAAGGATGAAAGAATCCGCATGAAGTTGTTCATGAGGACTTTGAAGGGAGACACAATGTCCTAGTACATCAGCCAAGACCCCAAGAAATGGTCAAATTGGGTAAGCATGGTGTCTGACTTTATGGACAGGTTTAGATTCAACACAGAGTACGCACCAGATGTGTTCTACATTCAAAATTTGAAGAAGAAACCCACAGAAACCTTTCGCGAGTATGCTACTCGCTGGAGGTCCGAAGCCGCTAAAGTCAGACCTGCTTTAGAGGAAGAGCAAATGAACAAGTTCTATGTCCGGGCTCAGGACCCGAGTATTATGAACGGTTAATGATGGTTGAAGGCCACAAGTTCTCCGACATCATCAAATTGGGTGAGCGGATTGAAGAAGGTATTAAAAGTGGTATGGTTACAAATTTTGAAGCCTTGCAAGCCACTAACAAGGCTTTACAGTCCAGTGGTGTGTCTAAGAAGAGAGACGTGGGATCCATAATAATTGCACAAAGAGCCAAGTCCCCACTCAAATACCAAACTTACCCAACACCTCCACTCACATACCAGCCCTCACCAAACTACCAAGCACCACCACCTTTCTACCAAGCTCCACCGCCCACCTTCCACTATCTACCACCCACATATCAACCTGCTTCGCCCAGATACTCACAACCCGTCCCAATTTTGATCGCCTCCCTCCAAAGCAATACACCGGCATAGCCGAGCCCATTGACTATATGTATGAGAAGCTCAAAGTTGTTGGTTATGTCACACCTATCCCTGCACCCTTCTCAGTGGGTTAACCCAAACAAATCATGTGCATACCATTCTGGCATGAAAGGACACACCATCGAAGAATGCCGCTCTTTGAAGGACAAAATACAGGCTCTCATTGACAACAAGATCATTATGGACAAAGACCCCGCTCCAAACGTCCGCGACAATCCTTTGACAGACCATAAGGGTGGAGCTATCATTATGATTGAAATAGAAGATGATTGGAATCCCGAGGGATCAATTGGGTTGATCGTAGAAGGCGATGACCCAAAGAAACCTGCAGTCACTCTCAAACCGATCATAGTCCAGATTCAACCATCTGAGGACGCTAAGGTGAATATGTCTATACCACTTGAGTTTGAAGCAGCGCCACCTGCAAAGTCATCAGTGCCAATTGAAGTTGAGTTTGTATCTCCAGCAAATGCACCAGCACCATTCAAGGTCATAGTCTTGCCACCCCGAACACACATTCCGTTTGAGGTAAGGATGGCCGCACCAATTCAGGTGGCAATTTCAACCACGCCACCCTTTTATTCAAACGCTATCCCTTGGGACTATACAGCCGAGGCGAGAAGGAAAGGCAAGGTCAGGTTGAGGAGGCTGTCGCAGCACATGGTATGACGAGAACTGGTAGGGTCTACACCCCTGAGCATCTGGCCGAATCAAGCAAGCAGGCTTCCAACCGGCCTCCCCTTATCGAAACAGGTCTCGATGACCTTTGGAGAAAGGTACAGGCTAAGGAGTATTCAGTCATCGACCAGCTGAACAAGACACCGGCATAGATATCCATCCCCTCTTTGCTACAGAATTCTGAAACACACAGAAATGCTTTGTTGAAAGTGTTAAGTGAAGCATATGTGCCAAACAACATCACTAGCGGGGAAATGGCCAATATGGTAGGCCAGGTACTGGAAAGTCACAAAATCACTTTTCATGAGGACGAGCTACCACCTGTAGGATTGGGGCACAACAAAACGTTGCACATCACCGTGCAATGCGAAGATCATTTCATCACAAGGATCCTGATCGATGGAGGTTCCAGTCTTAACATTTGTCCGTTGATAACACTCAAGAAATTGGGTAATGGGCTACATGAGATAAGGGATGGGGCGATCAATGTGAAAGCCTTCGACGGTTTCAGAGGTCCACCATGGGGGAGATCAGTCTATGTCTGCAGATGGGACCGACTTCGTTCGAAGTGGATTTCCAGGTGATAGATGTGCCAGCATCCTACAACCTACTGTTGGGACGACCCTGGATTCATGTTGCTGGGGCCATAGCGTCAACGCTACATCAGGCGGTAAAATTCGAGTGGAACCACCAAGAGGTGATTATTCATGGTGACGGTAGCAACCCCATTTATAGTCGTCAAACTATTCCGGTGATTGACGGAAAAAGGAAGGTAGGCGGAGGAACTTACCACCACATTGAGCGGGTCAATGCTATCGACAAGGACAAGTGGTGGGACAGAAAGATTGAGAGCATCCTGAACTGGAGAGGATATGAGCCAGGAAAAGGGCTCGGTAAGAACCTCCAAGGGATCACGAAGCCCATAAAGCTCAAGAAATATGGTACTACTTTCGGTCTGGGGTATGAGTACACTTGGCAGGAATTCAATGACTGGTCGCCACCTTGGCGCGGTCCCTATTACCCTTTGGAGCAGCCGATACCTCATCTTGAGCAGACTTTCAAGCAGGCCGACATTATTTACGGATCAGACGAAGAAGAAGCACTTGCAGTGATGAGTAGTTTGTTCCTAGATGACGAGGATATGGATTGATGTGTTGTTCTCGAGGAGGAGAGGGATGAAGGCTCTTCCATATAGACTGTAAGCAAGGGGACATATCTCAAGAACTGGTCTATCAAGACGACCAAAGCCCGACGAGCCTCGGGGCAGCAAGGCTAAAACAAGCATTATTTACTGTTTTATTCACTAAATGATTTTCCTTTTCCTGCATTTTTCAATTTTTGCAATAAGATCTTCAATGATCAAAACAGTTATTCAATTCATCAAAGAATCTTCTAAATTTCTCTTATGAATCCGATATTTATTGCTATTGTTTTCTCTCATTACTTTATTTATACAACATTACTATTACCTGTCTTGATGAACCGATGACTGTGACATACAATGAGACAACGCAGCAAACAGACATTGATTCAGACGAAGACGACATACCTGACGAGATTGTCAAAGAAGTTGAGAACTTTGAGAACAGACCTAAGTCCAACCTGGACGAGACTGAAGTTATCAACCTAGGAGATTCAGAAAACGTCAAAGAGACTCGCATCAGCATTCATTTGTCACCATCAGAAAAGAAAGAATACACAGAATTTCTAAAAGAGTATGAGGATGTATTTGCATGGTCGTATGATGACATAACTGGTCTAAGTACGTCTATTGTGGCCCACAAACTACCAACCAATCCAACGTGTCCATCGGTGAAACAAAAGCTCAGAAAGTTCAAACCCGAGATGAGTTTGAAAATCAAAGAAGAAGTTACCAAGCAGATCAACGCCAAAGTTCTCCGGGTAGTGGAGTACCCGACATGGTTAGCCAACATTGTACCTGTACCGAAGAAGGACAGGAAGGTCAGAGTCTACATCGACTACTGGGATCTCAACCGGGCTAGTCCGAAAGACGACTTCCCCTTACCAAATATACACATTCTGATTGACAATTGCGCCAAGCATGAATTGCAGTCCTTCGTGGATTGCTTCGCTGGTTATCACCAGATTTGGATGGATGAGGAATATGCTGAGAAAACAGCATTCATCACGCCATGGGGAGTGTGTTGTTACAAGATGATGCCATTCGGCCTAAAGAATGCAGGGGCCACCTACATGAGGGCCATGACCACCATATTCCACGACATGATTCACAAGGAGATCAAGGTGTACGTAGATGATGTCATTATCAAATCAAAGAAAGCTGCTGATCACATGGAGAATTTGGGGGAAGTTCTTCAATAGATTTCGAAAATACAATCTGAAACTAAATCCCGCGAAGTGTGCATTTGGGGTTCCTGAAGGGAAGTTGCTGGGGTTTATTGTATGCACCCGGGGAATAGAATTGGATCTGTCAAAAGTCAAATCCATTCAATAACTACCACCGCCAAGGAACAAGAAAGATGTGATGAGTTTCTTGGGGAGACTTAATTACATCAGCCGGTTTATAGCACAATCTACATTCATCTGTGAGCCAATCTTTAAGATGCTGAAGAAGGACGTTGCGACCAAGTGGACCGATGATTTTCAAAAGGCTTTCGACAGAATCAAGGAATATTTGTCAACACCGCCAGTCCTAGTACCACCCGAGCCAGGAAGACCTCTGTTACTCTATCTTGTCGTGTTAGATGGAGCTTTCGGCTGCGTTCTGGGGCAGCACGATGAAATAGGAAGGAAGGAACAAGCTATTTATTACCTCAACAAGAATTTCACCCCATATGAGGCCTGGTATTCTCTATTAGAGCGTACATGTTGTGCTCTAACTTGGGTCGCCCAAAAGCTGAGGCATTACTTTTGTGCCTACACAACATATCTCATATCAAGGATGGATCCATTAAAGTACATCTTTCAGAAGCCCATTCCCACTGGCAAGCTAGCCAAGTGGAAAATCCTGCTGAGTGAATTCGACATTGTTTACATGACTCAGAAGTCAGTTAAAGGACAAGCTCTGGCAGACCATCTTGGTGAGAATCCCGTAGGCGGAGAATACGAACCCCAGAAAACATATTTTCTTGATGAAGAGGTATCATTCATAGGAGGAAATATTGCAGAACCCTATGATGGTTGGAGGATGTTCTTTGATGCAGCAGCAAACTTCAAGGGAGTCGGTATTGGAGCAGTCCTAGTATCAGAGACCTGTCAGAATTATCCAATATCTGCCAAACTCAGGTTCCCTTGCACCAACAATATGGTCGAATATGAAGCCTGCATCTTAGGACTCAATATGGCCATTGACATGAACGTCCAGGAGTTGTTAATGATCAGTGATTCAGACTTATTGGTACATCAGGTGCAAGGAGAATGGGCAACAAAGAATTCCAAGATACTGTTGTATCTGCACCACGTACAGGAATTAAGAAAGAGGTTCACAAAGATAGAGTTCCGGCACGTCCCCAGAATCCAGAATGAGTTCGCCGATGCATTGGCTACTTTGTCCTCAATGATCCAGCATTTGGACAAGAATTTCATTGAACCTATTCCTATAAAGATCCATAATCAGCCAGCTTACTGTGCCCATGTTGAAGAAGAAGCAGACGGAAATCCTTGGTTTCATGACATCAAGGAGTACTTGGAAAAATGAGAATACCTCGATCTTGCAAATTCCACTCAGAAACGCACACTTAGGAGATTGTCCAACAGTTTCTTTCATAGCGGAGGAATCCTGTATAGGAGGACTCCCGATTTGGGGTTATTAAGGCGTGTTGACGCAAAAGAAGCATCAAAATTGCTGGAAGAAATTCATGTTGGGACCTGCGGCCCACATATGAACGGTTTTGTTCTAGCAAAGAAGATACTCTGAGCTGGTTACTTTTGGATGACTATGGAAACAAACTGCATCCAGTATGTTCAGAAATGCCACCGCTGCCAGATACATGGGGATATGATAAATGTGCCTCCAAGTGAGCTCAATGCAACCAGCTTCCCATGGTCGTTCGCCGCCTGGGTTATGGACGTTATTGGACCAATCGAGCTTGCCGCCTCCAATGGCCACAGGTTCATTCTGGCCGCCATTGACTACTTCACTAAATGGGTCAAAGCAGCCTCCTACAAACCAGTTACTAAGAAAGTCGTGGCTGACTTTGTCCGCGACCGCATTGTTTGTCGGTTCGGAGTTCCAGAGTCAATCATCACCGACAATGGTTCTAATATCAACAGTGACTTGATGAAAGCTATATGTGAAACTTTCAAGATCAAACACAAGAATTCCACAGCATAAAGACCTCGGATGAATGGAGCCGTAGAGGCCGCTAACAAAAACATCAAAAAGATACTAAGGAAGATGATAGAAAGGCACAAGAAATGGCATGAAAAGTTATCATTCGCCTTATTGGGATACCGCACCACTGTCCACACATCAACATGGGCAATTCCGTATATGCTAGTTTATGGTACATAGGCTATTATTCCTGCCGAAGTGGAGATTCCACCTCTAAGGATTATACAAGAAGCTGAGCTCAGCAATGCATAGTGGGTAAGGAACCGTTATGAGCAACTAGCCCTGATAGACGGGAAGAAAATGAATGCAGTATGTCATGGTCAACTATATCATAACAGAATGGCCAGGGCCTTCAATAAGAAAGTCAAGCCGAGACGATTCACACCAGGGCAGCTGGTGTTAAATAAAATCTTTCCGCATCAAGATGAAGCCAAGGGGAAGTTCTCTCCCAACTGGAAAGGTCCGTACATGGTTCATAGAGTGCTGACAGGAGGAGCACTCATACTTGCAGAAATGGACAGAGAAGTTTGGCCGAAACCGACCAATTCAGATGCAGTCAAGCGCTACTATGTGTAACTCTATGTGTTTTGTCAATAATGTAAATTGAACTACGCCTGACCTGATTCCCGTTTAAGAGGGGATACGTAGGAAGCCCTATGGGTTCGGTTACAATTCAATAAAAATCTATTTTTTCCCCGCAATTGGAAATTGGGGCAGAATTTTGAGGAGGACCCTCAAAATTCTGAAGCGAGCAGCAGTCAGAGGCGTCCACCCAGCAAACTGGGGCAGAATTTTGAGGAGGACCCTCAAAATTCCGCAGCAGAAGAGGTTGCAATGTCTCGAACGGTGTCATGTCGTCGGTTCATCTAAAACTATTTTAGATTATATATTATACTTTTACAAAATCATGCATATTTATTTTTTCTGAAACAGATTGTTTAGCGAATGCTACCCCAATGATACAGACAGTATCATCATGATCAAGCAAACGAGCCAATCAGAGCTAGCGGGAATGCGAACTAACCTTCCCCTTTACAAAACTCACGATCTTTCTTTGGATGCAGGCATAAAAATTGCAAAATCCCCAAAACATATTATCCGCTCAAAGGACAGACATCGTTTCTCAAACCCGTCGCACATGCCAACATTTATTATCAGCACAAATGATGCTTCATTATCACAATGCTCTACCGCAATTTAACACCAGCTACGAATTTCTGTTGTCCTTCCGTTAAACTTGCATAAGGCTACCATTCTGACTTCCGAGGTTAAACGCTACCTCCATCTGCATTCACATCTTGCATAAGGCTACCATTCTACCTTCCGAGGTTAAACGCTACCTCCATCTGCATTCACATCTTGCATAAGGCTACCATTCTGCCTTCCGAGGTTAAACGCTACCTCCATATGCATTCACATCTTGCATAAGGCTACCATTCTGTCTTACGAGGTTAACCGCCACCTCCATCTTTATTCGCATCTTGCATAAGGCTACCTTTCTGCCTTCCGAGGTTAAACGCTACCTCCATCTGCATTCGCATATTGCATAAGGCTACCATTCTGCCTTTCGAGGTTAAACGTTGCCTCCCATTTACTTCTCAAAAGCAACCAATGCCTCTAGCATTATTTACTGCACTTTCCTTTTGGGCTAAGCTCTGCCCCTTAATTCGCAAGACTAAGTTCTATTTTGTAGCATCATACTATTGCATCGTCATGGGCTGAAATATGGCCAACTTATCCAAAGGTGTCATCGTTCGGAGGCACCATCTTCATGGCCCGAGAACACCATGTCATGGCCTGAGGATCTCTGTTATCAGTTGGCATATCATTATTCAAAGGCAGCATGGTTCAGAGGCACCATCTTCATGGCCCGAGAATACCATTTCATGGCTTGCGAATCCTGCATCAAGCAATCCATGGCCCAGGACGTCATGGTCTGAGGACGTCATCCTTAATCGTCCAAAGACATCATTCATGGTCCGGCGGGAATGTGCATCATGTTTAAATTACGCACTATATATGCTTGTATTGTTATTTGCAGGTGATTCGGCAAACAGCAACTGTCTCGGCAGGCGTGGTCCCGCCCCAGTTCTCCTAACTACCCTGTAAGCCGCTTGTTCACCCAACCTTGCACTTTGCGTCCGTCCTTATAAAACTTCAATGGTATACTTCGTCGGTGGCTCCTGAACTACATACAACCCGATTCCTGTAAAACCAGGGATATGTAGGCAACTCAGAAAATAGGGTGCGGCCGGAATCTCTCCAAACCATTTCACTCGGTCAAAATTGGCCATCATGTCTTTACCCGACAACTCTTCCATCTTTCTCGGGTAAAGAGGGGTAGCTGTTGATACCCAATTTTTTCTCAAACTATTTTAAAATTTACATATATACCTTCAAAATCACTCTTTATAATAACTGGTATTTTTCCGTAATTTTTCCTATTTTTATTAAATTCTTTCCCAATTTATTCAGTATTTTTATATTCAATAATTATTCATAAATTGTATTATAAATAATTTCAAAACATTTTCCAACTCAATATATCTTTTTTTTTTAATCCTATTAGGATTTGATTATTTCACAGATTAGCTAATTTGGCATTATTTGGCTATAATTACGATAATTTTGCAATTATAGCCTAATTGTACATTTTATGTCATTTTAATTCAATAGTTAGTCATTTTATATTTTAAATATTAGTTAATTACCTTAATTTCATCTATTTAGCATTAATTTAATTTTATGTATTATTAGCTATTTTGATTAATTATTTATCTATTTAATCGGGTATTTAACAATCAACCCCTTCCTATTTAAATTATAGCCAAATTTAATTCAATTTCAGCCTATTGAAACCAGCCCAAACCACCCAACTAAATCCGTCCAATACCAAAGTCAAACCCACTAAAGATACCCGGTCCAGACTTGATTTAATCTTGGTTGTTGATCGATTTTGATCAACGACCAGGATTCAACTTACCTTAATTAACCTAGACTAACCCCCCCCCCCCCTCGACCCTATCTTTTCTAACTTGTCTCTCATCTCTCTACTCTCTCTCTATCTCTCTAAATCTCTTCTAGAGACTTTTTGTCCCTATAGCTCCGATGAACCTCTTCGTCTTCTCCAGTCGTCTCTTTGCTGGAGACTATGAAGCCCTCATCATCCTCATGCCTCCTATGGTTCCTTCACGCCAGTAATGCTATACCTAAGGCCCTCAAAGGACGAGGACCGGTCTTATCACACCAATGGTCTGTTCCTGCTTGCTTCAAGCCTCCAGGGCTCGATTCTGAGTAAGATCTTTCCATCTTTGGCCCAAACCTATGGGTTTCTAGACCGGTATCTTCATATCTGGGTTCACCCTTTAAACCTAATTTCTGAATCTTCCGATTCTTTTAGATATGTAATAGATCTATGCATACTATGAGGTTTCCTATGTTCTCTTTAAAGAATCTCCCATCTCTTGAACGATTTCCACATTTTTCATAGTAGGGTTTCAAAACTTTTTTTGCAAAACGATTTCTTTGGATTTTCAACAATTACTTTATGATTTTTAGCATGTTTAAACGTCACTTGAGTCTTTTCTTTTGGTTGAGCCATTTTAGTTAAGAAACCCTAATACTTGTGGGTTCGATTTGAAGGTTTGAATCTGTTTGCAATGTTGTTTGCATGAACTTTCTGGATTTTTTTACGAATGCCTTATGTGTTCTATGCTTCTTGCCCTGATTTGTTGCTAAGATTTTCTGAATCTTTACTGCTCTTTTAGCTACTTGCTTAGGGTTTCTCTCACTTTTGTTCAACACGTGATATTTATCGACTAGTAACTCTGATTATTCGTTCTGAGCATTTCTCATAAAGTTGTAATATCTTCCTCGAATCTGTGACTTCGTGTATTCTCCTTATATCTCTCTACTGATTTTGAATTATTTCCTTGATTGTGTGATGACTTCCTTAGTTAGTATTGACCCTTGTAATTTTTCAATTTCATGCGTAATTCTCTGAACCAATTTTTCGGAATTAAAATTGTACTCCATCCTATTTATGTGCACAAACATGCTGTTAATTACTTGACATATGCTTTCCTTATTCGAAACATTATGTATCCGGTCCTTATTACATGCCACATGCTTTTACTATGGTAAAATCAGTCTTGTGATTGATTCATTTCCTTGTTTAATATGACTTGTATCTGTTTGAACCATGACTCCCTAATTAAAGGGAGTTCGATTCTTTAATTGATTTTGATTGAGGATCTTCCTAAAACTCTGCTAAATTATTATCTCCTACCTTATTTCTCTGGCTTGTTTAAGACTATAAATGCCTCTACTCTCATTAGCATAAAGGACAGACCTTTTTCTATTCTCTCTTGCTCACACACACACAATCTACTATTCTTCTCTCGATTGTTTGCTATTGATAGTCGCTGGAAGCCAAGACTAGCTATTCTACTTGACTCTTATTCTGTATTTGTTGTCTTCAACTGGTATGTTTCCAGTTTATATTTAAAGTCTCCAAAATAACATGTTTCTCTGCTTATTACGATGTATCCTGCTTCTAGTTTCCTTTTATTTATGGTTATGTTGTCCTACTTGCAACTAGTTTCACATATTATGTTGTTTGGTTCTAAGTATCTCCTCCCTTATAGCCTCAGCATGCAATCCCTAGGATACTATAATTGCCTTGTATGTTACTTAACATGTGTTTCTTAAACCTATGTGTAATTATGTCCTACGCCCTCCCAGCACTCCCTCTAATCTGATTCTGTGATTGGTTTTCAACCATGATTGATCCCATACTCTAAATATCCCTGACTGTATGACCATGTCTAACTATTATTCCTAAGTTTGTGTCCCACTACCTATAACCAATTGCAAGGCTTCTGCCTAGTTTGTGTTCATCATGTTATGTGCTCTATGTATCCCAATCCCCATTGCCCTGTGTGAAGATTTGTGTGCTGAACCTATTTTGATTCTGTGAGTGTTACTGAATCTGTTTGGCTCCTTGTTTGAGTTGCTTTACTCTTCTCAAATCTGTTTTACTGAATAACTCCCTCTTATTTTCAAAACCATTTCAAACAATCCCCATTTTAACATTTTAACATTCTACTAAAAATCTATCTCCTGCACTTCACTTGATTCTTAGACCTTTAAGTTCTGCCCCCTCAGTGTGAGCACTGCTTTGGGACCTTGAGCTCCCTCTGAACTCTGACGCACTGAGGTTGGTACTTCCACACTGCACATGCTCTATCTTGGCTATGAAATCTGGGTGTGAGCACTGCCCGTGATCCCTTGAGGTCCTTAGGGAACTTTGACACACCCGGACTGTGAAAAGGCTATGAATACCATATGGCATAAGGTTTGGAGGATTTGGGCCTGAGTGAAGGCTCCCTATAGAATGGTGTTAAACTTTTTCTATCGCCTCAAAAGCTTCTTCCCGTTCAAAAATGGTGTTAAAATAGGTTGTGGTCGCGGAGGGTTTAATTTAATACTGTCCAGGGGTTTCCGCACCTGCGGCCAAGCTCCCGCACCTGCGATCCTTCTTCCGCAGGTGCGGTTACATCAGTAACCAGAAAACCAGCAGTTGCTTGCTGCACTTTTTCAACTCCGAGCTTCCCGTTAACCATCCGAAATCAATCCCGAGCCCCTCGAGCCCAACCAAACATACTAACACGTTACATTTGATCATTCAAACTTAGTTGCACCCTCGGAACACCAAAAAAAATATCAAAACACCAAAATCACATCGAATTCAAGCCTACGAACTTTGAAATTTCTAAGATCCACCAACGATGCCGAAAACTATCCAAAACAACTCCGATTGACCTGAAATTTTGCAGACATATCCAAAATGACATTACGAACCTGTTCCAACTGTCGGAATTCCACTCCGACCCCGATAGCCTATTTTCCACTGCCTACTGGAAATCGCCAAAAACTAACTTTCGCCAATTCAAGCCTAATTCTACATCGGACATCACAAAAATATTCTGAACACACTCCTAAGTCCCAAATCATCTAACGAAGTTATCCAAGACATAAAATCCGCATTCCGAGGTCGTTTACCAATAAGTCAACTCTCATTTGACCTTTTCGACTTTAAGGCCATTTTTAAAGACTAAGCGACTAAACTCTCACTACAACCATTCCGATTTCAAGCCTACCAACTCTAACACATAAATAACACTATAAACAACCTATGACAAGTCAATAACAGTAATTATAATGCAGGTTCTACATAATGACTGACTGGGTCGTTACACAAGTATTGAAGGCTACGATGATCCGTGTAAACCTCACATGACACGCCATAAAGATAGTGCCTCCATATTTCAACACATGAACAATGGCTGGAAACTCTAAGTCATGGAAAAGATAATTCTTCTCATGAATCTTTAACTGCTGAGACACATACGCTATCACCCTGCCCTCTTGCATCAATACCGCTCCCAACCCAACACGGGAAGCATCACAATATATCGTGAAAGACCCTGAACGTGAGGGTAACACCAATACCGGTGTTGAAGTCAAGGTTGTCTTGAGCTTCTGGAGGCTCGCCTCACACTCATCCGACCATTTAAATGAGGCACCCTTCTGAGTCAATCTCATCATCGGGGCTGCTATAGACGAGAACCCCTCCACAAAGCAACGGTAGTATCCTGCCAAACCCAAGAAGCTCCTGATTTCCGTGGCTGAAGTGGGTCTAGGCCAGTTATTGACTGCCTCTATCTTCTTAGAATCTACCTGAATACCATCTGTTGATACGATGTGACCCAAGAAAGCTACTGAATCTTACCAAAATTCACACTTTGAAAATTTTGCATACAACTGATTATCTCTCAAAGTCTGGAGTGCTATACGGAGGTGTTGTTCATGCTCCTCCCAAATACGGGAGTATATAAGAATATCGTCAATGAACACAATTACGAAGGAATTCAGATAATGCTTGAAAACTCGATTCATCAAATCCATAAAGGCTGTTGGGGAATTAGTCAAGCCAAAAGATATCACCAAAAATTCATAGTGCCCATACCTTGTCTGAAAGGCTGTTTTAGGAACATCAGACGCCCTAATCTTCAACCGATAGTAGCCCGATCTCAGATAAATTTTTGGAAACACACTGGCATCCTGAAGCTGATCAAATAAATCATCAATTCTCGGCAATGGATACTTATTTTTGATAGTAAATTTATTTAACTGCCGGTAATCTATACACATTCTCATCGATCCATCCTTCTTCTTTATGAACAAAACCGGTGCACCCCAAGGCGAGACACTAGGCCTGACGAAACCTTTAGCAAGCAGGTCTTGCAACTGTTCTTTCAATTCTTTCAATTATGGCGGGGCCATACGGTATGGAGGAGAAATGGGTTGAGTTCCCGGAGCAACATCAATACAAAAATTGATATCCTTGTCGGGTGGCATCCCTGGCAGGTCTGCAGGAAACACTTCGGGAAACTTCCGAACAATAGGCACTGACTCTATTAAAGAAACCTCGGCATCAGAATCACAGATATGAGCCAAATAAGCCAAACATCCCTTCTCAACCATGCGACGAGCCTTGGCATAAGAAATCACTCTGCTGGGAGAATGACCAGGAGTCCCTTTCCATTCTAACCAAGGCAATCCCGGCAAAACTAAAGTAACTGTCTTGGCATGACAATCCAAGATGGCATAATAAGGTGACAACCAATCCATGCCCAAAATGAAATCAAAATCGACCATGTCAATAAGCAACGTCTACACTAGTCTCAAGACCCTCAATAATGACTATACACGAATGATATACACGATCTACAACAATAGCATCCCCCACCGGTGTAGACATATAAACAGGGACACTCAAAGAATCGCGGGGAACAACCAAATACGAGGCAAAATAGGATGACACATAAGAATAAGTAGACCCCGGATCAAACAAAACTGAAGCATCTTTATTACAAACTGAAATGGTACCTGTGATAACTGCATCTGAGGAGTCCGCCTTGGGTCTGGCTGGAAATGCATATAATCGGGCATGGGCCCCACCACCATGAACTGCATCACCGGGAGGACCCCTAACAGCTGGTCATCCACCTCTAACGAGCTGGCCGCCACCTCTAGCATGCTGACCTCCATCTCTAACATTCTGACCTCTACCTCTGACTACCTGACCCCTACCCCTGGCTAGATGGGTAGGTGGTGCTGCAGTTGGTGTCGGAACTAAAGCACGAGAATTCTGGTACTGAGGCTAATTACCCAAAAATTTCGGACAAGATCTCCGAATGTGCCCATACTCACCACATTCATAACACCCATCTTGATACTGAGGCTGACCCTGAAAAACCGGCTGACCACGATAATAACTCTGGAGAGGAGGTGCTCTGATAGGGGTTGACTATATAGAATAAGGCAAGTAAGAGCCACGACCACCTGAAGCACCATGGGATGTCTGAAGTGCTGAATAAAATGGCCTGGAAAAATGGCCTCTACCCTGAGTATCTACGCCTCCAGACGAGGCACCGTTGAACCTACCAGAATGGCGAGGTCTCTTGTCTGACCCCTGACCTCCCATCTCGAGAACCGTCCCAACTCTCCTGGCCACATTGGCCACATCCTGAAATGAAATCTTTGTCCCTGTCTCCTTAGCCATCTGCAACTGATGGGCTGGGCAAGTCACTCAATAAATATCCTAACCCTCTCCCTCTCTGTGGGAAATAAAAGAATAACATGTCGAGCCAAATCCACAAAGCGATTCTCATACTGGGTAACTATCATGACGCCCTGCTGAAGACGCTCAAACTGACGACGCTTCTCTTCTCTGGTAGTGATAGGCAAAAACTTCTCCAAAAAGAGGTGAGAAAACCGATCCCAAGTCAGAGCAGGTGACCCAGCTGGTCTAGTCAACAAATAATTCCTCCACCATTTCTTGGAGGAACCAGTCATCTAAAACGCGGCGAAGTCGACCCCATTGGTCTCCAAAATACCCATATTACGAAGAACCTCATGACAGTTGTCCAGATATTCCTGAGGATCCTCTGAAGTAGCACCACTGAAGTGAATAGGGAAAAATTTGATGAACCTGTCCAATCCCCACAAAGCATCGAAAGTCGTAGCTGCCCCCTCAGCAATTGGGGTTGCAGCAACTGTCTGAACTACCCCAACTGGGTTGGCTGTTGGGGTATGGATCTAAGGAGTAGTCTGTTCAGGAGTGTGGGTAATAGGAGTCTGGACCCTTCCTCCAGCCTGAGATACGGCTGCTGCAACAGGGACTGCGCCAGTCTGGGCTACGCTCTCCATAAGGCCCACCTAATCGGACCAAAGCATCCTGAAGTACCAGGGTAGCAATAAACCCTACTAGGACCTAAGCTGGTCCAACTGGAACGGTCTGAGCTGGAGCCCCCATCAATATCAATCTGGGGCTCCGCAGCTGGGGTTGCAGTATGAGCAACGGGCTGAGTCCTGTCCCTGCCTCGGCCTCTCACGTGGCCTCGGCCTCTGCCCCTAATAGGAGCTGATGTTGCCGGAAGACCGGATTGTTGGCCAGCAGAAGAAGAAACACGTGTTCTCGCCATCTGCGAGAGAGTAGAAGAGTTCAATCAGTATTTGAGATACCAAGAATCGCACGACAGAGTAGAAATAAAAACTGAGTTTGTTCCTAACTTCATAACCTCTGAGAGATAAGTACAGACGTCTCCGTACCGATCCTTTAAACTCTGTCAAGCTTGTTCGTGAATTATAAGACATATGCAACCTAGTGCTCTGATACCAACTTGTCACAATCCAAATTCATAACCCATGGGATCGTGATAGCGCCTAACACCACACTTGCTAGACAAGTCAATGTTAGAACTTATTTAATTAATTTCTATTAAAGTCTATTTAATTGTAACATGACAATTCAGAAATAAACTAAATTTATTAATTCCAATGCATAAATTCACGAATAAAATAATAAACGAATAAATAAGTCTAACCACAAACTAAATATATAATTATAAGACTACCCCAGGGTCTGGTGTCACAATTCACGAACCACTAAGAATACTACAAATAATGGTTGAAAGAATTATGTATTTGTTTTGAATGAAATAAAACAGTGTCTATAAAATTAAGAGAAGACTCCAGAAATCTGCGGACACCAGCAGATCTACCTCGTGTCTCCGAACGATGATGTCAGCTACTAAAATCTCCTAACTCTGGTCGGTACCTGGATCTACACAAAAGAGTGCAGAGTATAGTATCAGTACAACCAACCACATGTACTGAGTAAGTGCCGAGTCTAACCTCGACGAAGTAGTGATGAGGCTACGGCGGGGCATTAACAATATAACCTGTGAACAGTATACAATAAAGCAAGAAGAAATAATAATAATAATAATAATAATAATAAATTAAATGACCAGTAACTTGCAACAGTAAATAAAAATAACTCGGATAACTCCTTTCAGATATCAGCTATAATCAACTCCTCAAAATTTCCAAGTTTCAATTTAAATCACAACAAAAATCAGAGTATGAAAACCTTTTTAATAAAACCAGAGTTTTTCAAATCCTTATTTTTGAAAACCAGTAAAACATAAGTATTCTACCTTATCGCTCCTTGTTGCGGCGCGCAACCCGCTCCCACCTGTCCACCCTTATTGCTCCTCCCTATATATATATATATATATATCACCCTTATTTCTCC
>ML393653.1:94771-115926 GCA_005239525.1 Nicotiana knightiana
TATATATATATATATATATATATCACCCTTATTTCTCCTGTTGTAGCGTGCAACCCGATCTGACATGTCCAGTCTTATCACTCCTTGTTGCAGCATGCAATCCGCTCCCACCAGACATATCATATCAGTTTATTTACGAAACTTTCACAATTCAGGCCAAGCCTTTCACAACATTTTTGTATCAACAATTGTAAACAGAAGCTGTAAAACTCATAAACTTCATCAATTATCATTTCACAACGAAACCAACCGAAAATTATATACATATCGTAACACTGACATCCAGCTCAATCCTCATGAAACATAACAAAGCCAAGAGAACAGCCAACACTTCCAAAATACTTGAAACAATACTTAACAATAAGTTAACGAATCCAAATCGACATAGAAACCTCAATGATCATGAAGCAATTAAGCCCGAAAGAAAATAATTGGAAACGGGGAAAGGGATCATATTAAGCAGATAATTTGGTGGTGCATAGATACTCGTCACTTCACCTATACACCACACACATGCAATTTCACATAGCAATCAAGTTGGGGATTCCTATTCCCTCAAGTCAAGGTTAAACTAAGCACTTACCTCAAATTCGCAGGCCACTCACTGCTCAATTACCGGCTTTCCTTTCGAATATGCCTCTAACCCGCTCGAATATAATCATAATTAGTTTAACATCATTAATTTATGCTAAAGGAACTAACTTTACTGAAAAATTATTGTTTTCCTAAGTTTTCTCAAAAAAAGTTAAAACCCGACCCCGGGCCTGCTTGGTCCAAACTCGGGATTCGGACCAAATTATATTTACCCATTCACCCCGGAGCCCGAATATGCAATTAGTTTCGAAATCCGACCCCAATTCGAGGCTTTTTACAAAATTCTCTAATTATACCCAAACCCTCAATTTTTACCATGAAAATTCTTGATTTTGGATTGAAAAGTGATTAAAAATATTGGGTAATTGAAAGAAAATAGTTAATGAACATTTATCTATGATTTTGGAAGAAAAATCCTTGAGAAAGTCGCCCTGGGTCTTCTACCCTCGTGAAAAATAAGAAGAAAATGGTTGGAGTTCTAATTAAGGTGAACTCACTGCCCGATCCTCGCACCTGCGGTGCTTGGGTCGCACCTGCGATTGCGCACGTGCGGGAGAGCTTCCGCTTCTGTGGAAAAGGAGCTGGGCAGCTTGGGCCGCACTTGTGACTGCAATACCGCTTATGCGGTCGCGCACCTGCGCAGAAGGATCCGCACCTGCGGACGTAGGAGAGCCCAGACTTGGTCACATCTGCGGGCTTCCGCTCGCACCTGCGGCTCAAGGCTTGCAGGTGCGGGCACACCAGCACAGCTATGACACCAGATTTTTACAAGTTCAAAACATCCGGAAGCCTGCCCAAAACTCACCCGAGCCCTCGGGGCTCTAAACCAAACATGCACGCAAGTCTAAAAACATCATACGAACTTGTTCGTGCAATCAAATCACAAAAATAACACCTAAAAGGACGAATTTAACCTCAAAACTCATGTTATTTTCTCAAGAACACTTCAATTTCATCATTTCTCAACCGGACGTCCGAATCACGTCAAATAAATTCCGGTTCTCACCAAATTTCACATATAGTACTTAAATACTATAATAAATTTGTACTGGGCTCCGTAACCAAAATACGGGCTCGATATCAATGGTTTCAAATATATTTCATTTCTTCATTTCATTAAGAATCCAGCAAAATAATTTCTTTCAAAAATTGATTTCTAAGGCTAGGGACCTCGGAATCCAATTCCGGGCATACGTCCAAGTCCCATATTTTACTGCGGACCTCTCGGGATCGTCGGAAGATGGATCCGGATTCGTTCACTCAAAATGTTGAACCAAGTCAACTAAAATCAATTTTTAAATTCCAAAAATTATTATTATTCATATTTTCACATAAAAGCTTTTCGGTTTCACGCCCGGACTGTGCTCGCAAATCGAGGTAAATAAAATTAGTCCTTTTTAAAGCTAATGAGCCTGGAATAGTATCTTAATTTATAAGATGACCCTTTGGGTCATCACAATATTACTCTAATTTTGTCTTATAGTGGTCTTTTTGCATTAAAAAAAAAATTGATCTGTTCTGGTAATTAAATTTATTTTATTAATCATTGTGAAGAAATACATAACCATAGCTAAGCGAGATCCCAACTTTTATCCAAATACATCTCAGCTACTCAAACAGCTTCCCTAACAGAAAGCTATTGCTAAAACATAAGATGTTGTACTCCATGTGGAGCTCTAAGATTACAAATATAGGCAATTTCTGTGGCAATATTGTTTAACTAATGTGTTAGATTCTCTGTCAAAGCTATTTTTAGAAAAAAATGAATTTTTGATAACCAAAGATAATAATTGTAAGTATATTCGTAAATAAAAAACAGAAAGATGCGTAAAAAGTAAGTATATTTCAATAGTGGTTCGAACTTATCCGTACAAGTTATATCTTACTCCCTTTTATAGGAAATTTCTTAATATAAATTCTACTCTTTTCAGTGATTGAGCATTAATGGCTAATAATGGCATTAATGTAACGTTACAATGATTAATCGTAATTGTTGCGTAAAGATTATGTAACATTTTGGCTCATTAATTGAAGATTCCCGAATCTGCCCTTTATTTTGTCTTGATTCATTCTGACGGCGTTTCTTCGCCTTCTCAATTAGGTTGAGATTCCCGTATCTGATTACTCCATGGGTATGATGGTCCGTTCCTCTTTATCTCGTACTTCTTCATAAAGTCTCGTCCAATTGTCATGTTGTCATTGCTCCACTTAGATTGCTGAATCATCATAAGTATTATACGTGTGAAGCTCATTTTTACCAATACAAATAATATTCAGCTTCTGCTCTTTTGTTCAAAGGTTTGTTTGTTTCTTTCAATGTATATCGCATGCACACGTTCTGAAATTGATCTTTTATATTTTATGTAGGGATATTACTTCTAGATTATTATGAGCAGATTATGTTCATTTTATTCTTTCTATAATACTATTTGTAACAACTCTTTTTTATATCAAAAGGACAAAAAAGATGCCAACAATATAATAGAGTGGTGGTGCTAAATATTAGGAAGCAAAATTAGTTATTTGTGATGAAATACTATGGGGAACCTTATATAAAATTCAACTTATACCACAAAAAATGAATGATATCCTCTTAAATTTGTCCGAAAATAACACATAGTCAAATATTTTCAAGTGTTGGACCATATTTGATGCAACATAATTTATTACATTGACTATTATATGTCGTATTTTCAAAAGAAATATCAATATTGACAATAAGAGTTCCAATTTATGTAAGAAACTTTTCTCCTTTTCAATTTATGAAGTATATATTTGAAAAAATATCCATAATTAATTGCGAATAAAAATAATATCTATAAATAAGTTTACAAATGACAGGACTACATTTTGAACTATAATTTAGTTATAGTGAATAATATAATTTACATCAATTTCTTTTGTAAGCTTATACACGTTATAACACAAACCCTATTAGATAAATGAAATAAAGATAAGATACTAAAATATATACATCGAAATTATCAGTAAATAATTTTACATATTTCTTTAAGGTAATGTCACGATCCAAACTACCCCGTCGTGATAGCGCCTATCGCAGCAGTAGACTAGCTGATTCGTTATTCATAGCGTAAAATAATTCTTTTCAATAATTCATTTACTAATCATTTCGTCATAAATCTTTCATTAAACACTTCAAAACAAGTGGGAATAAGCAAAACATAAATTCAATTGCCCGACTTCGGTATCACTAGTCATGAGCATCTAGAATACAAGCCTGATATAGTCTACTCAATAACAAGAGAAGTTTAATGAAAATAAACACTAGAAGATAGGAAGGAGAAAATCAAGGCTGCAGTCGACGTACAGCTACCTTGCTAAGCTCCAGAATAAATCTGAGGAAGAAGATCAGCACTTACTCGGATGCCCTAGCACCTGGATCTGCACACAAGGTGCAGGGAGTAACGTGAGTACGCCAACTCAGTAAGTAACGATTATAAATAAAGTCTGAGTGCAGTGATGAGCAGTAAACACATGAAGTTCACAACATAAAATCTCAGTGAAAACAACAAAGACCAAATCAGTATTCGAATAAAAAATATCTCGTAAAACTCCAGTTTCGATGAAAATCATATAAAACATTTTCAACAGTTTCAATAAAGGCTCAATATAAAAATAGAGTGGAAATAGTGATTTCATAAACAAGCCCCTCGGGCAAAATACCACTCATAAACAACCCATCGAGCAAGCCTCTCAATCACTCGTCATTCAACACTCGTCACTCCGTACTCACACTCAGTAGGTACATGCGCTCACTGGTGGGGTACAGACTCCTGAGGGGCTCCTACAACCCAAGCGCTATATTGTTGCGGCGTGCATCTCGACCCAATATCGCTGCGGCGTGCAGCCCGATCCATAATCGCTGCAGTGTGTAGCTCAATCCATATATCCTCACAACCATTCCCTTGGCCTCACTCAGTCATCAACCTCACAAATCACTCTGGCGTTTCAGTAAAATCAGGGGACTCAGCCCAAAATAACTTTTAATGAAACTGAATTAAACAGTAAACAGGAAAATCATGACTGAGGATATGCTTTCAAATCAAAACAGTATGAGGATGGTATAAAATACTTCTGAGGGTCCAAACAGTATGTCACAAGGCCCCAAACATGACGTTCAGCCCAATTTATAAGAATTCTTTCTAAAACATATAGCAATTATACATCTTTAATCAAAATATGCAACTCTATAGTTGCTACAGAACGGAACAAGTTACAATACCTAACGGTGCACGCCCACACGCCCGTCACGTAGCATGTGCATTACCTCAACCTAGTGAAATAGTACAAAATTTCGGGGTTTCATACCCTCATATCTAGATTTACCATCGTTACTTACCTCAAATTGGATGAAAATCTACGCTGCAATGCCCTTGTCGCTCGACTAGGCCACAAATCGCCCCGAATCTATCCAAAATCAATATATTTATCATTAATATATGCTAAAGGAACGAAGCCCACATAAAAATTATCAAATTAAACCACAAATCCCGAAATTGGCCAAACCTGAACACCGGGCCCACGTATTGGAATCCAACAAAAGTTGCAAAACTAGAAACCTCTTTCACTCACGAGACCATTCATACCAAATTTACCAAAATCCGCCCTTGTCTGACCCTTCAATTCCTCAAACAAAACTCTCCAATTTCAAGCCCTAGTTTCCCCAATTTTTACCCCAATTCCCAATTTAGATGATAAAAATCAAAACACAATCATGGAATTTAACCAAAATCAAGTGAAAAACACTTACCCTAATCACTCCTCTGAAAATTCTCTCTAAAATCGCCTTCTCCCGAGCTCTCTAGAATTTTGGAATTAGGAACTCAA
Source organism: Nicotiana knightiana (assembly GCA_005239525.1). Taxonomy (NCBI): domain Eukaryota; kingdom Viridiplantae; phylum Streptophyta; class Magnoliopsida; order Solanales; family Solanaceae; genus Nicotiana; species Nicotiana knightiana. The sequence goes on from ML393653.1 coordinate 100,214, forward strand.
ACCCTCGTTTTTGAATCTTTTAAATCCGCCCAGGTAAGACTTCATCGCGATCGCGGAAATAGCCTTGTGATCGCGAAGCACAAACAATGCAGCCCCTCGTTTAACCTTACGCTATTGCGGAAACCTCCACGCGTTCGCAAACCTAAGATACACAGACCTACGCGATAGTGATCGCGACCTGCTTCACGCGGTCGCATAGAGCAATCACTTCAACCTTTCACCGTCTCACTTCCCTCTACGCGAACGTGACCCTGGCCACGCATTCGCAAAGCACTACATCACTCACATACGCGATCGCGACCTCACCTTTGCGATCGCATAGAACAACTCCACATATTCCCCAATTAAGACTACGTGATCGTGACCTCCTCTTCGTGATCGCGAAGAACAACTCTTCTGCAACAGAACACCGGCAAAATCTGCCAACTTTTCAAGTCAAAAAATGCCCCGTTGAGCATCCGAAACACACCCGAGGCCCTCGGGACATCAAACAAACATGCCAACACATCCCACAACATCATTCAAACTTAGTCGAACCTTCGAATCGCTCAAAACAAGATCAAAATACCAAATTAACCTCGAATCCAAGCCTAAGAATTTCTAAACTTCTAAAATTCACCAATGATGGCAAAACCAACCAAACCACGTCCGAATGACCTGAAACTTTGCACGCACATCACAAATGACACTACGAGCCTACTCCAACTTTCGGAATTCCATTTCGACCCTGATATCAAAAATTTCACTGTCGACCGGAAATTGCCAAATTTCCAATTTCGCCAATTCAAATCTAGTTCTACCACGGACCTCCGAATTACATTCCGAACACACTCATAAGTCCAAAATCACCTAACAAAACTATTCGAGCCATAAAAACCCTACTCTGAGGTTGTTTACTCATAAGTTGACTTTTCCAATTAAATATCCAAATTAAGAGACTAAGTGTCTCATTCCACTCCAAAATCACTCTGAACACGAACCAACCAACCCGACGCAACATAATAAAGCTGAAAACATATAATGAAGCAAAAATGGGGAAAATAGGGCTATAACTCACGGAACGACCGACCGGATTGTTACAGGTAATTATAAGTTTATTGACTTTTAGCACAAATAATGTTACTTAGGTCTGTAATTTAGATATCAAAAATCAGTATGTTCGGCTATTTTAGATCAATATCATTACATGAAATATACGGGTATGGTGGGTAAAGGGTCCAACGGCCGGATTGATTACGAGTAATCTCCTAGCCCAATTTTTCTTTGCGAATACATTTATTATTTTCTTTCAAGTACCTATACTTTTTATTATTATATATTTATCGATATTATTATATTATAGTTATAAAAGCGGGAAAATCCAATAACAAAATATTGATAATCTTTTCTCCTTTAAAAACTAACTTCTCATTAAATTAAATTATCATTTAATTAGATTTTTAATATTTAAGATTTTGAAAGTAGATGTTGTATTCTGCTTTTATAATAGTAATTTATTCTATTCTGATTTGTCGGAAGCAATTCATATAGAAAAAATTGCATATTTTGCTTGGGAGAAAGAAAAAACCCGTCTTACGTCAGCTACGTGACCATGTTTGTGTTTTCTAGGATGGACTTGAAAAAGACAGAATTAAAAAGAATGAACTTGAAAATAACTTTTCAAATGTTTACATCTTCAAAGGCTATGTGTTTTTGCTCTTAATATTTATGTATATTTAAAAAAAAATTATCATCGAGATAGATACACGCGAGACGCGCGTATATTAAGACTAGTTTCTTAAACAGAGGAAAGCCAAATTCTGTGCAAAATGATACCCACTAGCTACTATGTATCTATTAAATTATTTTTTTCCTTATGATCGGATGAGTATATATATTTATTTATTTAGCAAGTAAATATTATTTTTCCTTATTTTTAGTTTTGATATTAATGTTCAATATGTATATATTTATGTATGCAGGGGCGGACGTACTTCGGTGTAAGCGGCGTCATCCGACACCGCTTTGTCGGAAAAGTCCACAAAACATGTATAAATTATTAATATGTATAAAATACATCTTAATAAATAAGAAGAAATGACACTACTTTGCATATACATCTTTCTAGTTCTCCTGTTCAAACTTTCCTTTTTTAAGAAGAGGTCTTGGGTTCAGACTTCGGCAATTACATGCCGAGTTAAATTGAGTAAAAATTTTATGCGTTTTCATTTATTTTTCTTGTGTTGTTATTGTTGGTTGCTTTATGTTTGTGTTTCTTAAGCCGATGGTCTATCAGAAACTGCCTCTCTACCCTCACAAGGTAGGGGATAAGGCCTGCGTACACACTACCTTCCCCAGATCCTACTCGTGGGATTACACTGAGTTTATTGTTGTTGTGTTGTTGGTTTTTATGCGTTTCTATTTAAACATTGATTTGTTTATGTTTTAAATGTGACACCGCTTACAAAAAAATTCTGAATACGCCCCTGAATGTATTTGTGTGTGTGCGCGTTTGTGTGTGTATATATATATATATATATTACTATTATATTAGTACTACAAATTACGAAGTGTTAATCATTTCTTTGTTATTAACGTATATGAGATATCTCAAGTAATTTTTGTGCCATAAAAATTTCATTGTCAAAATAGAAAGTACTCATGTTTTATTAAAGATAAAAAGATTGATAAAAATAATTAGAAGAGAATAAAAATATCAATGGAGTGTTTTGCTTTATGGGAAAGGACATGATGTTGACGGAACATCCACACTTTTTTTATTATCAATATTATCAATAGAGACTTAAACATAATTATCAATATTATCAATAGAGACTTAAACAAAATAACAATAGTAGAGAATGAATAAAAACAAATCACATCCTTTAAAAATTAAAAAGGACATAGTGTTAGTTATTCAAAGCTATATTGACTTCTAGTGGAGTGAATTCTAATGGAGCGGAGCCGCTCCCAGCGAACCAACTACTTGCTTTGACTAAGTTATGTCATTTTATTTTACTTGTACACAATTTTCTTTTGCATATTATATAATTAAAAAAATCGACAAAGTGGTCAACCACGGTAAATTCGCCCCTGGCATAGTCTTTTGAGCTTTGACAGCTCGTGCATGTAATCTATTGAAATTTAGTTGGTCGAATACGTAAAAAGTTATATTTCAAAGTTTCAATGATGATAATATTATCTTATTTTAATTTGCAGGAATCGAAATAAGAGTTGCAGGAATCGAAATAAGAAACAAGGAAAGAATTCAAATGAGAAGATGTTCAAAGATGTGATTGTTGAATTAATGGACAAGAAAAATAAATCTCATTCTAGCACATGTATTCGGCCTCAATCAAAGGAGATCAAATTAATAATCAAGGAAGTCTTTGCCAGCAAATATTCTGTATCCATAAATAAGCTCAATCAATGCTTGAATGTCTCCTCAATATAAGCCTATGACAAGGAAAGTTACGATCGAATTCGGCCCCTCCCAAGAGCAGGATTTGAAGAGGCACCCCTTGGGTCAACTCCTTTTGAAGATCTCGTGCCTCTATTTTCGGTCAAGTCTCAACGGCTCTCTCCTCTCCTATAAGAAGTCTGCTAAGTTCATGTGGAATACTTGCGCAATTACACACATTATTTTCTAAGCATCTCTACTTCTTAGCCTAAACACTGTAATCCTTAGTTTATCAGTGTCTCAATAGATAGGAAGAATTAGAACACAAAAGAGAGTTGTGTCATTATTCAGAATTCATTTTTGCTATACTTCAGTGGGGGTGAAGGAGTCAAAACCATCTGTATTATAATACTTTCAAGATCTAAAGGGAACCCTTGTGACTCAACTAGATGTTTGTACCACACTAGTACCCAACCAGTATAAAATTGTTGTGTGTCATTTACTTTTTATTTATTGTTATCTTTCACTCTGCTCTTTGTTTAGTCACCTAAAATCATCTTTAGTCGACTATTTTTTAATAGACCACAACTCACCCTTCCCCCCTCCCCCCTCAAATAAAGGATGGAGAATCAGTGGAAGAGATGTTCTCCAGGTTCAGCAAAATTCTTGGAGATCTGAAGTCTTTGGTAAACCTATCAAGAGTGGTGAACAAGTTAGAAAGATTCTCAGGATTTTACCTACCATTTGGCAGCCAAAAGTCATCGCTTTGGAACGTCGGGATCTTGACAAAATTTCCTATGATGAACTCATAGGTGATCTAATTGCTTTTGAGAAAACCCACTTGGATAGAAAAATTCAAGAGAAGAAGAAAACCATTGCCTTTAAGGCAACTATGGCTGAAGAATAAGAAGAAGAAGACGAAGAAGAAGAAGAAGAAGAAGAAGAAGAAATTGCCATGCTCTCTGATGTTGTAGCAAGCATGATGAGGAAAAACAGAATTAGCAGAAGAGGGAAGCCTAACTTCAGTAAAAGAAGGATAAACAATGAAACTGATCAAAATGATGGAAGATGCTACGAATGTGGAAAATTTGGTCATATTCAAGCTGACTATCCTGAACTAAAGAAGAAACTCAGCAGAAACATGCAAAAGAAGAAATCCTTCGGAGCTTGGAGTGATGAAGAAGAGTTTGATCATGAGGAAGTTGCCAATATATGTTTCATGGACATAAATGAAAATGAAGATTCAGGAGAACTTGGACTAATGACGGATAGCAATGATGAGGAAGACGACTCAAGAGAACTTGATCTTATGGAGGACGAAGGAACTAGTGAGGTACGTACTCCCTTATGCCCTAATTGTTATGAACTCCAAGAATTGGCTGATATTACTCTTGCAGATATCGAAAGAGTTGTGAGCGAACTTAGAAAGATCAAGAGAGAAAAGAAAGACTGGGCCCTGAAACTGAAAGTACGTGAGATTGAGCGTGTTATGCTACAGGATTAAGTGAATCAACTTCAACTTCAATTGAATGGATTGCAAAAATCCACTAGTCACAACTCAGTCAAATCAAATTAGACTACTCATCACAAACAGAAAATTCTTGCCTATTTTTTTGTGGTAAAAATGGCAATGTACTAACCAATGCAGGAACAGGATTAGAGCAAAAAAAGGCTTTGGTAACTCTAATAGTCCATTATGTTTTTATTGTGGTAAAAGGGATCATACCTCAAATCGTTGCAGGTTCAAAGATAACCGAAGATGGGTCTGGAGACCTAAATCTTCAAACCAAACTAACACTCAACATTCTAACCATTCAGGACCCAAGAAGGCTTGGGTACCTAAAAACAAGTAATTTTATTTTGCAGGAACACCGCAAGAAGAATCGAAAAGAAAAATGGTATCTCGACAGCGTGTGTTCCAGACATATGACTGGTGACAAACAATTGTTCAAATCAGTCACCAAACTAGATGGAGGAACAATTACCTTTGGAGACAAATCCAAAGAAAATGTAATTGGTATTGGAAAAGTTCCTCTGAGCTCAACATGTGATGTAGATGAAGTCTACCTTGTTGATGAACTTGGCTATAATCTTCTCAGCATTAGTCAACTATGTGACAATGACTATGAGATTCGTTTTAAGAAACATGGCTGGTTTATAGAAGATGAATCATGTAAAATCATTCTTTCAGGTAACAGAGACTAGTCTACACTATCATCAATTTAGATAATCTTGGAGATCAAATTTGTCTTACTTCCATGATTGATGATCCCTGGGTCTGGCATAGAAAACTTGGTCATGCCAGCATGCATACCATTCAAACGCTTTCTAAACATGATCTTGTAATCGGTCTTCCAAAATTAGATTTTTCAAAGGATCATATCTGTGATGCATGTCAACTGGGAAAAGAAACTCGTCCTTCTTTCAAAATTAAAAATATTGTTTCCACCTACAAACCTCTTCAATGGTTGCATATGGATCTATTTGGTCTTACTAGAACTGCTAGCATAGGTGGTAGGAAATATGCTTTTGTCATTGTAGATGATTTCTCTAGATTTACCTGGGTTATGTTTCTAAGTCACAAAGATGATGCTCTAAATAATTTTGAAGTTTTTTGTAAGAAGGTTCAACGAGAAAAGAGATTCTACATCTCTACTATCAGGAGTGATCATGGAGAGGAATTTGAAAGTAGAGCTTTTGAAAACTTTTGCAACGATCAAGGAATCTCCCACAACTTCTCTTCACCAAGATCATCGCAGCAAAATGGAGTAGTAGAGCGCAAAAATAGAACTTTACAGGACATGACAAGAACCATGATTGTGGAAAACTCTTTACCTCATTATTTCTGGGCAGAATCTGTGAGTACAACATGCCACATCATCAACAGGTGTCTAATTCGACCAATTCTCAAAAAGACTCCCTATGAGCTATGGAATGGGAAGAAACCCAATATCAACTATTTTCACCCTTTTGGATGCAAATGTTTTATCCACAACAATGGAAAGGACAATTTGGGTAAGTTTGATCCTAAGAGTGATGAAGGTATATTTCTTGGTTACTCTCCTTCAAGTAGGGCATATAGAGTCTACAATAAAAGAACTTTGTGCATTGAAGAATCAATCCATGTTGTTTTTGTTGACACTAACCCTCGCCCAAGGAATAAAAAAACCCTTAAGATGAGGAAATTTCTTTTGTCTCTAAATCTGTTATTGTAGGAAAGGATCATCAAAGTGAGTCAGTTGTTCGACAAACTCAACTAGCTGAAGAACCCCCGGAAGATCTCGAACTGTCTCAAGCAAATCAGTCAATTAAGGAAGAAAGAGAACCTTCCTCAAACACTCCAAATGAATGGAAAAGTGAACCTGGGTATCCTCACAAATTCATTATAGGAGATCCACGTGAAGGAATCACTACAAGAAAGTCACAAAAGAACAAATCTCATGTAGCTATTATTTCTCGATTAGAGCCAAAGAAAGTGGATGAAGCTCTCAAAGATACTCACTGGATAAGTGCTATGAAAGAGGAATTAGATCAATTTGAAAGAAATAAAGTATGTGTATTTGTTCCAAGACCTTCAAACTCCTCTATAATTGGAACTAAGTGGGTATTTAGAAACAAATTGAATGAATCAGGTCAAGTGGTTCGAAATAAAGCAAGATTGGTTGCTCAAGGATACTCTCAACAAGAAGGAATCGACTATGATGAAACTTTGCGCCTTTAGCAAGACACGAATCCATACGAATATTACTTGTTTTCGCTGCTCACAAAGGATTCAAGCTATTTCAAATGTATGTTAAAAGTGTGTTCCAAAATGGATACATTTCTGAAGAAGTATATGTGAAGCAACCACCAGGATTTGCAAATACCACCTTTCCTGATCATGTATACAAGATGACTAAAGCTTCGTACGGTCTCAAACAAGCTCATCGTGCCTGGTATGAGAAGTTAAGTTCTTTTCTTCTAAATCAAGTGTTCAAAAGAGGTAATATTTATACAACTCTTTTTATTAAGCATAACAATTCAGGTAATCTTATTACTCAAATCTATGTAGATGATATTATATTTGGTAGCCCTAACTCTATTTTTTGTGAATAATTTGATCTTTCCATGAAAGAAGAATTCGAAATGGGTATAATGGGAGAACTGACATTCTTTCTCGGACTTCAAATCAAATAGTCTTCTAAGGGGATTTTCCTTAGCCAAACCTAGTACACTAACGAGCTTATCAAAAAGTGGCATGGAAATTGCTAAGTCAATTGGCCCTCCAATGATTCCAACAACAATGCTCGATGAAGACAGCAATGGAAAAAAGGTTGATGAAACCATGTATAGAGGAATGATCGGATCCCTATTATATCTCACTGCTAGTCGACGGGATATTATGTTCAGTATGTGCAAATGTGCAAGATTTCAGTCGGCTCCTAAGGAATCTCATCTTCTGCTATTAAACGAATTATTAGATATTTAATTGGTACTGAGCTAGGACTATGGTATGATTGTTCTAACAATTTTGTTCTAAGAGGCTTTTTAGATGCAGACTTTGCAGGTGACAAGACTGATAGAAAAGGCACAAGTGGCACGTGTCAACTTTTGGGAAATGCTTTGGTATCTTGGCATAGCAAGAAATAAAATTGCATTGCCCTATCAACAACACAAGCAGAACACTTAGCTGTTGGAAGTTGTTGTACACAAGTTCTATGGATTATGCATCAACTTCTCGACTATGATTTATCTTTTACCTCTACTCTTATATTTTGTGATAATACCAATGCTATCTGTTTATCAAAAAATTTCGTGCATCATTTAAGAGAAAAGAATATAGAAATTAAGAATCATTTTATCCGTGATCATGTTGCTAAAGGTGATATTATTTTAGAATTTATTAGTACTGATTCTCAACTTGCTGATATTTTTACAAAATCACTTTTGGAAGAAAGATTTGTTTTTTTCAAAAAAAGATTGGCATTGTGCCAAATTTGTAAATCAAATCTTTTACTGTATTCTAAAATATTTTATTTCCTTAAGTATGTGTGGTTTAATTAATTTCCGTGTAAGTGTAATAATTGCTTCTTCATCAGTACCGACGATTAGTCACTTCAGAAGCATCACTTCCTTCTGAACCTGCCTTTTGCTTTAACCAAGGCGTCCCTTCGTTCCTCCCAAAAGCATAGATAAAAACCATTCCTTCTCTGTTACTCTCCTCATTCTCATCAAACAAACCCTCTCACCATGGCCAAACGATCTTCTTCTTCTGCAACCAGACGCAGTCAAAGATTTCAAAAACCCATCAACCCTGAAGAACCTGTGGATGTGGAGTCGTCCATTGAATCAGATTTCCTTAGAACGGACAATGAAAGCAGTGAATCATCCGAAAGTCCTCCCATTAGCCAGAAAAAGGCAGGCAAAAGACCTATGGAGCAAACCCCCAAAAAAGTTACATGCAAGAAAGGAAAAGTGGAGAACACTGATTTTAGTCCTGAGGACAAGTTAATCTTTTATGGCCTCAGTGAAAAAGCAAGGTTTGAGTTCTACAATTTGAAATCTATGGCTTATGGACACTCTGTAAGTCTCTCTCTCTCTCATAAAAAATCTCCACTGTGATGTGACTGCTATATTTGACTTTCAGCACGTTTCTTCTCTGTTTGATACCATTGGAAATTCTGTTTATGAGGAACCAGTTAGGATGTTTTATGCAAACCTTTTTGTGAATGATAAAGATGATTTGAAATCCATGATGTTAGGCACTAGAATTGTTTTTGATTCTTATCAATTTGAAAAAATCTCTCTGTTAAGTTCAGTGGGTTTGATGTGTTTGTGCAAAATTCGTGGCCAAAAGACTTTGAAGTTTCCTTTGATGAAGCAAAAACTTTTTTGTCTGATAATCCTCCTGATATTGGTCCCGAGAACCTTAAGTTTGAACATCGTGTCTTGGACCACGTGATTGCTACTACTCTTCTCCCCAGAACTGGGTCCCTTAGCTCTTTGTCCACTAGAGATGTTTTTGTACTTTACTGTCTGGTTAACAATAAAAGACTAGATTGGTTTGTGTGGATTCGCCAATACATGCTTGAAAGTATCAAGGACATATCTTGTTCTGTTGCTTGTTTACCATATGGTCTTCTCATCTCACATATTCTCGAAGTCATTGTCACGCCCCTTTTTTTCAAACTTCATTAAACCTTCTATAAAAATAATAAAGTGATTTTGAAGCTCAAAAAGGGTTTTCAATTAGAAAGTGACAAATTTATGTTCAAAAGATTTTCATAGTCGCCACTTGATATTTAATTTCGGTGTGTCAGGTCACCGTTTTTAGAAATAATTTGTTCTTTTAAAACGCTTATAGACTCTACAACTGACTGCACCAGAGATTCAGGGTAAGGGGGTTCATTTGGCTCGGGGAGAAGGTGTTAGGCACTCCCCGAGTCCCGTGAAAGTCACGATTGCGTACTTGATCTAATTGGCTTTTAAAATGTTCAAACTGAGGTAAAAAGAACAATAAACGCACAAGAGGCTCGAGGTCGTCCCCACCTAATAAAAGAAAATAAAAATAAAAATAAAAAATAAAGATACTACGAGTTCTACTTTCGGCCTCCAAATACAAATACATCGGGGCATACCCTGGATAAAAATATATACATCGGGACATTCCTCGGGTAATATAATCGACTAAAGGGACAACATCTCACCTCGAAATTAAACAAATAAAATCCTAAAGCTTGTTTACCCGAGCGTGGTCGGCCTAAACATATTGCTAGCGACTAAAAATAATAAGAATAAAATAGAATGATATTAAGTTTTATTCACAGTTATAACCCAGAGCCAATTTCGATTTTTATGGATTGTTTCCCAAACCCCACACTTCAAAGTGACGTCATTTGCATTCAAACTAACCCTTTCATGTTTTCATTTTTCAAGTGTATTGCACAGAAGTTATAAAAACATAATTCAACCATTAAAAACCAACTTAAACTAAATAACCATAAGTTAACCAATATTAAAATCACAGCAGGTTCAAACTCACGGAAACACGAAATATATCTATGGACTAATAAAAGGGATGAAAAGAGATGGATCTTTCTACGGCCTCGACAAACCGGAAATGAAAACGCCAGTGCAACTTTCAACCTCGAACGGCAACAGGGCTCGAACCGAAATCAGCGCAAACGATCTCCATTTTCGAACCAAAAATAGAATTTGAAAGAAGAGACGGAGATCTGTATTATTTTTGTATTTTTCGAATTTGAGGCAGAGCTGAAACAAGCCAAATCTGAATTTTTTTTCGTTTTCTTTGCTGTTTTTTTTAATCTTTTTTTTACTATTCTTTCGTTTTGGACTGAATATAGCCGCGGGAGTTAGAAATGGAAAGTTTGTCGGCAGATTATAGAGGAGGGGAGTGGGGCGTGGCTGATTTCCGGCTAGCCTTGGTGGTGGCCGGAGGCAGCGGGGTGGAGGAGTTAGGGTAGTTTGCTGCTGGTTTTTGTATGAGAGAGATGAGAACTGACGGCTTTGGGAGAAGACGGAAATGGACGCAGCGGCGAGGCAGTGGCAGTGGAGCTGCTATGTTGTGGTAGGGGTGAGGGAATGTGTTCTCCAGGGGTGACGGCTGTGCCGGCGATGGGAGCGGAGGCAGCGGGGTTAGTGAGAGAGATGAGAGTTTGTTTTGTGTTATATGGTGTTGCTTATCTGCTGAAGTCTTAGGGTCTGTTAAGTGTGTTAAGTTATATAAATGTGCTGAAGATTTTTTTTTTCTTTTTTTTCAATTGTTTCTTTTATTACAAAGATGAATTAAAATAGCTTTATAAGGATACTAGTATATTTAAGCTAATAAAAATATTAGGAGGAGACGTAAAATTACTATATTAATAGAATTTAAATACTACTCAATATACATTAAAGCCTACAACTTTAAGATTAGACTAAGTAAATATATATATCTTTTTGAAATTTTTTCAAAAATAAAATATCAATACTATTTTTGTAGTTTTTTTAGTTTTATGAAAGGTAGATAAACTAAAAGTAACTAGATAAAATATCAATTAGCTAAATAAAAGAAAATATTTTTGTAATTTTTATTTTTGTGATAGAATATAGTAAAAGAGTCGAAACAAGTTAAAATAACGATATTAGGCCTAAACTAAATATTTAAACGTTAGAATGTATAAAATTTCGGGGAGGGTCAAAAATTACATGTCTATAGTCATGATGGTAGATTTGGCACCCTTTACACCTAAACAAATTAGCAGTACTTATGATAAGACAATTGTCTCAATAATGGGGTACACCTTGGGTGATGATGGATGGGTTAAGCGCGCCAAAGTTGAAAGCATTCCAACAGTTGAAGTTCAAACTGAACAACCAACATCTCAGTCGACTGCCTCTCAAAATCTTCAGCAAACTCAGCACTATCTAGATAGGGTAAAACTGCTACTGGTTGAGATGAAGGAACAAATAGACAAAATTAGGGAAGTTACTACGGAGACAGGTACAAATGTGGCTAAGCTCATAATGGATATAGGAGCCACACTGAGGCAAGGAACCATGGTTTTCAATTCCATGAGTGAAAAGATTGACAAGCTTGTCAAAGATGTTGAAAATTTCTATGACTCCTTCTGCATCAAAGTGATAAACACCGTCAAGTATTTCCTGGGAAGAAGTTAATGCAATTATGTGTGATGGTGTTACAAACCATTTTTTTTTACTTATGCTTGTTTGTTGGTGGTTTTTTAAAATAATATTTATTTTGCTTAGGTATGTACTAGTTATGCCTCTGCTGAAGGGACTACTTTTGCTTCTCTAACTCCCTAATTATTATGTATATTACTTCATATACTACTTGTAATGTGTGATTTTCTTTCCTTTTTGATTGATGTCAAATGGGGAGAACAATGTAGAGAAGTAAACCACTCAGGATGAGACAACACTTATTCAGGGGGAGATGGAGATGTCATCAACTCAGGGGGAACAACTTATAGAAAGAGAAGTCTCATAATTAATATTTACTCTCTCTTGATTGTCATCATCAAAAAGGGGGAGATTGTTAAGTTATATTCCAAAGTTTCAACAATGACAATGTTATTTTGTTTTGGTTTGCAGGAATTGAAATAAGGGTTGCAGGAATCGAAATAAGCAAAAAGGAAAGAATTCAAATGAGAAGATGTCCAAATATATGATTGTTGAATTAATGGACAAGAAAAAGAAATCTCATTCTAGCACATCTATTCGGCCTCAATCAAAGGAGATCAAATTAATAATCAAGGAAGCCTTTGCCAGCAAATATTCTGTATCCATAAATAAGCTCAATCAATGCTTGAATGTCTCCTCAATATAAGTGTGTGACAAGGAAAGTCACGATCGAATCCGATCCCTCCCAAGAGCAGTATTCGAAGAGGCACCCCTTGGTTCAAATCCCTTTGAAGATTTCGTGCCTCTATTTCGGTCAAGTCTCAACGGCTCTCTCCTCTCCTATAAGAAATCTGCTAAGATCATACGGAAGACCTGCACAATTAAACACATTATTTTCTAAGTTTCTCTACTTCTTAGCCTAAACACTGTAATCCTTAGTTTATCAGTGTCTCAATAGATAAGAAGAATTAGAACCAAATAGAGTTGTGTCACTATTTAGAATTCATTTTTGCTATACTTCATTGGTGATGAACGAATGAAAACTATCTGTATTGTAATACTTTCAAGATCTAAAGGGAACCATTGTGATCCACAATTCACCCCCTCTTGCACTTTCAAAATAATTGTATAATTGTAGAGAATTAACAATTGAGAGTTGGAGAGAATGCTCCAACACAACCAAAAAATGAGAAGCGCATCAACAAGTGAAATGTTATAAATAGAATTCTATTTATGGTGAATGTCTATATTCTAGAGAGATTCTAGGGTTTGTTACTTGGTGGCAAAGTCACTCTTTCCCTATAAATAGAGAGGTCCTCTTCCATTGTAATTCATCCCAAAAATTAAATAAGAATTTCCTCTCTCTCTTTCTCTGCAATATTGTTCTTGTTCTTTATTGTTTCATAACACATTATCAGCACGAGACTCTAACCAATTGTGCAGAAGCCTTGGGATTGAGCATAATGATTGTCAATTGTTCCATGAACTTCCTTCATGATTAAATTCTGGATTTAAGGTAAGTATTTTAATTTATTTTTCTCTTTTAAATTCTTGAAATTCTATAATTTGATTTTAAATGCAAGCAAAGACAATAAACTTTGATTATAACTCTTATAAAGTTTGCAAGAAATTATAACCACCAAAGTGGTAAACTTTCTATGCCTTACCATGATCAAATTCATGTATGATTGTGGGGGGGAAAAATAGAAACATGTCCCATTGAATTTGCTTCATTCTCATTTCCCTTAAGAGAATGTGATAGCAATATGTGATAAGTCTGAAAGAAGACAAATTATTACCATGAAGATATCAATGGATGTGGACGTGGTAATAGACGAAATTATAATCGTCATATTTGTGATAATGAGAATAATAAGAACTCTCAAAATAATCTATTACTATTTGAAAGTTATATTTGTCATCGATTTGACAAGAAATTTTGTAAAGCACATATAGATGATTATGGTCCATTCATGATGAGAATGTGACAACATCTGATTTATGAATACATATTCATTCTTGGAAGAATATGAACGTGCTGGTGGTAGTGAATATACCACACTCACCTCTAAAAGGAGGTTTGAGATGGAATAAGAAAATAATTTCATTATTATGGCATGAATAGTCATTGATCACGTACCTATTGTACGCCAAAATATTTTGGCAATGTGATTACTAAAGGACAACACTAATGCAAAAAATAGATCTTGCATATAATTTTGACAATGACCATAATTTATAACTTTCTTCTTGAAAGTGATATTCACCGCATGGATGTTGATGAATATGTGGTAGTACCAAATTAATTGAGAGCTCTGGATGAGCCAATTATTACTATTTTGGAGAAATACAATTGATTATTCAATTTATTGTGTTGTAGTAAGTCTCAATTTGCCTGTTTAGCAACTGCTTCGTGCTCCGTCCCTTGATTATATAGCTGTCGTAGAAAAGAGAGGGAAAATAAAATTTGGGATTAAATCATTATTTTACTGAACTTTAGTATCCGTAAATACTAATTTGATTATGAGCATTTGCGAAGAATGAGTGTTCAAATAGATTTAAAAGTAATTAGTTGAGTCATTTGAAACTCTTTTGACTCCTTTATATTTTGTATATCAAATATAAGACATTTTATCTCTTAAATACTTAAGATCCAGTCGTTATGTTTAGACCTTCTAATATTATAATTAAAAGTCAAATGTTGGCACATGGTATAGCAAAATTATATGGTGAATACATGTGAGTACACAATCATTAGATTCCGCAACATGTCTCATGTCTAGAGTAATCATACCTTCCTTTCTCATTTATGTTTTTCTGGAAATAGAGTAAGTTTCTAAAGTATTCTCGAAAGCGGTTGGTTATATTTAGGCTATAAATAAAGGAAAGATTTAATATTTTCTATTATTACAACATGTAGCAGGGTAATATGTATGTGAAAAGTTACCCGCTTTATTCTCCAGTTTGTACTACACAGCTAAAGAATACCACAATAAAGTGGATGTTTATTGATATAAAAACCCATATCATAATAAACTTGGAACTTATTGATAATTCCACACGTCATGGTGTAAACCTGAACTTTATCAATATTGATAATTTATTCAGCTGGCATAATTGGTTTAGCCATACCAATTTAAGTATGATGTGCAAAATTCACATGGGTAAATATTAAAGAACTAGAAAATTCTTTATGAATTCTCTTATGTTGCTTGTTCTCATTAATCAATAGACCAACTGAAATTGGGATTGAATCCCATGAATGCTGGAAATAGAAAAGGTGAATATGGGTCATTCACCTGCCATGTATACCACATCACGCTCAACTATGTCTAATAAAAGACTAAGCGGGCGTTGCAAATATAATCCGGGGTATTATGCCCAGAGTCGATCCCACAAGGAATTTACGTATCAAGCAAGCTGTTAGAATACTCAACTGTCACTTGATGTTATTTAAATTACTAAAACTAAAGATTAAAACTAAAGATTAAGTACGCTAAGGTGTAAACAATTGTAATAAAGATCTAAGGTTATGGTTTCCCCCGTCGGTGAATTTACTTCTCGGATACTTCATATAGTTTGATTAGTTGTTTCTATCAATCATGAACACTCTATCTGCCACAAATCTCTCTCAAGTAATTATGATAAGTTACTAGGCGCACTCTCTCAAGTTACGCTAGCTAGATTGTATTACAGTTCACTTTAGATTGCA